>VDFB02256770.1:89247-116777 GCA_007258455.2 Sequoia sempervirens | reverse complement strand
TAGAACCATGGATTACAAGTATTAACTCACTTATATGTATTCTCTTCATTGACTATTTTTTAAAATGGAATGTGTTGTCTTCAAGACATATATTATATATAAGTGTGCTAACATTTGATACATGGTGTCATAAAGCATACAATGTTTCAAGTCTTTGGACAACTTGTTTTTGGAAGGTCTACAACCACATTGTGGTCGTGTGATATTGGCATTATTATTTTCTATGACTTCAAATATTTTGGCTCAGTATTTTAGTTTGATTAGTTAAGGTGTTTTTCTATGCTCTCATTGTGATGAAAACTCATGCTAAAATTTCAAAAGGTCTATAGACCTTTTCATCTCCATCACTTATGATATTGAGGCTTTGAATATTTTATTACTTGCATCACATTTAATTTTAAAATATTATTAAATCCTTTATAATAAAAGGCTCGGGCAGATTTATATGGTTTATATCGGTCTCATTGCATCTCATACAAGGATGAATTTTTTTTAAAAGTCACATGGTAGTGACCAAGTTATCGACAAACTATTAAGAGCCATCATTGATATTGGGTTAATGATCATTTATCATAATGATGTCAGTGAAATTATAATGTTCATATCGGGTTGTATGAGACACAACATACATAGTTAATTGGTGACTTGGCATCGACAATGAATGATTGATAATGTTGTGGAATGTTTTTGTCGGTAGTGAAGAATTTTCATTGGATTTAAAAAAACATAATAATTGTCTATTATGTTTTGATTTGTTTCAGACTTCAAAACATCATTATGTTTGATAAAGTCTTCGACAGACTTCGAAGAAAGAAATTTAGGGAAATATTATTGTTGAAGGGTTTGGAACCCTAGCCGCCATGAGAATATTGTGTTCACAATTGTAAATTTGTTCTTCTTGGCCGACACTAGTGGAGTAAAATGAGTTCGTTACAAGCATTGATAGTAGATTATGAGCTAGCAAGAGCTTGGTAGTTATTGAGGGAGTGAAAATGGATTCTTCAGTTGTGCAGTTGTGGTTGTCTCCAATCGATCTGGTATTTGTTTGATTTCTTCATTGCATAATCAGTTATTATGTCGGTTGTAATTACTTTGTTGAAAAGGAAAAGAAAACCTTATGGATTTTGTGATTTGAACAACTATGGTTAAAGGGAATTAACGGTTGTTGATTATTATCAAAACCCTTTTGTTTTGGGTTTTCGAAAGTTTGTTACAGAGGTTATGATTCTTGAAAGAGTTAGTTGAAAACTATTTAGGGTTCTTCTCTTGTAACCCTAACTCAAGATGGTTTATAGTTATTCAAACTACATACAAAGATTATTATTTGCAAGGTCTTTAAAAGATGATCTTCAGGAATTTTCATGTGGAATCGAAAAAAGGAATATGATGTTTTTAGACATTTGATATAGAAGATATGTTACATTGAAAATATTTATTGTGATTCTTAGATTATTACATTTTTTAAAATGTTATATTTTCATACAACATTCTTCAATGTGCTTAATGAGGATATTTATAGTCTTCTATTGATAGTCTAGGATTGCAAGTTGCACTTCTAGAGTATTGATAGAACACTATCATTATTATTATGCATTGTAATGGAGTTGGTGCTCCTATATATTATGGAGTTGGTGCTCTTGTATATTGTGGGGTTGGTGCTCCTGTAACTTGTGGAGTTGGTGCTCTTGTATTTTGTGGAGTCGGTGCTCTTGAATGTGATAGAGTTGGTGCTCTAAGTGAATAAAGGAAATATTTTTCGAGTGGTTTTTTATTCCCCAAGAGGTTTTTTCAACTCAAGACAAATTTTGGTGTTATGTAACATTTCAATGTCTGAATGGTTTATTTGCTTGATTAGAATATTGCCATTAGTTGCATAAAAAATTATTGATGTCAATCATTTATTTCTTCCATTCTTTAAATCAAAGCATCTTACATAAAAGGTTTAGTTATAAGATCTGATATTTGTGTAAATTTTATCAAGTCAGTCTCAGTTAATGAAATGTTTATCTGATTTATAATGCATATAATATTGTTTGAGTTCAAGTGAATTATGTTCTTCAATAGTCATTTGATATTATGGTTTAAAAGTTTGTGACTTTCTTGAATCACTGTTTCACCACCCCTCTTAGTTATTTTGTCTTCCAACAAAATATAGAATAACTGATAGACTAGATAAAAGATATGGAAGATTATTTTGCATTTGAGGAAGTTGGAGACCCATATTGAGTAAGGTTTGCCAAGAAAAAAATGAAGGGACATGCTTCAATCTAGTGGAGAGAAATTTAGTTGGAAAGAGGAAGAAAAAGAAAAGAGAAGATTACAAGATGGGCTAAAATGGTAGAGAAAATGAAGAGGTAATTCATTCCAGTAGACTATGAGCTAGACTTGCTTAAAAAGATGCAACGCTTGAAGCAAGGAAGCAAGACAGTAAAAGAGTACATAGAAGAGTTTCACAAAATTCTTATAAGGACTGGACATTCAGAGGCAACCAAATAAAATGCTGCAAGATACATAAATGGGTTGAGATCAAGTATTAAAGAAGAGATGACACTGGTTAGAGTTGTGACAATGAAAGATGCCTATCAAATAGCATTGAAGATAGAAGAAAGGATGAGTAAGAGGTTTGAGAATAAACAAAGGGAAAGGAGAGGGATTATATGCAACAAAAAGAGGATGAATAACATATTATAAAGATTAAGGGAAACAAGGATGAAAGATGTGAAAACTCAAACAAGCCCCGTGATCAAAATTTTAGAGGAAGAGAAAGATCGGGTAGGGGATTTGAAAGAGGAAATTTTAAAATAATGTGTTTCAAGTGTAGAGAAGAGGGGCACAAACCATATGAGTGTCCTCATGAAGAGGAAAGACCAAGAATAATAACTGTAAATCAAAATAGAGTAGAAAACATAAATGGAGAAGATGCACATTCAACACATTCTGAAGAAGATGAAGATGGTGAAGCCTTGATGATGAGGAGAGTTTTGATGAATGAAAATAGTGAACCCATTGAAAGGAGATTGTTTTATACAAGATACAAATGCAAAGGTAAATTTTGTAAAGTCATTATTGGTGGTGGTAGCATTGAAAATATTATTTCTACAAAGATGGTTGAGAAGTTGCAGTTGGAGAGAAAGAGGCACCCGCATCCGCACAGGATCTCATGTTTGCGGGATGATCGCAAAGTGTTGGTAAATGAACAATATGTGGTAAGATTTAAGATTGGAAGTTATTATGATGAGGTATTGTGTGATGTTATGAACATGGATGTTTTTCATTTGTTGTTGGTTAGACTGTGGCAGTTTGAGAGGAAAGTAGTGCATGATGAATGTGTGAACACTTATAGAACTTGACAGAGGATGGAGTTCATCATAAGTTGAATTCATTGGATGAGAGTGGAGGCAAGGTATGTAGAAAATTTGGATTTTTTTTGGTTAGTGATTTGAAATAGATAGAGGAAAAGGATGAAGGTGAGGAGGATGATTTGCTAATACAATTGGAAGCAACTGAAAGAGAGTGGAAAGAGAAAATTTTAGCTAACAAAAAGGTTGTAGTCAAAGGTAATGAGATAATTTATAATTTTTATAATACTTATGATGAGGATAAAGATGTAGTTGCAACAATAGATGTGTTGGAGAGAGGTGAGAGTGATAAGAAAGATCTGAATGTGAAGTTGGGGTTTGTTGATGATTCGTTGTTTGAAAATGATGAAGGTGAAGATTCCTTGATAGAAGAACTTGATTACTTGTTGCAGAAGGTGGATGGTGAGTCACAAGATTATCATTCTAACATTGTTTTGGGTGTTGAAAATCAGTTTGTAGTAGTAGAATGTCTTCCTAAAGAAACCAATCGAGTGGTAAGTTATATTGAATACAAGGAAAAAGGAGGAGTAGAAGAAGGTATAGCAGCAATAAAGGTAATACAATAAAAATGTGTTGAAGAAGAATGTATGAGTACCATTGATTTGTTCCATTTTGATAAAGCGCATTGGTTGGAGGTAGTTTGGTAATTTGTATTTCATGGGGATGAGAGAAGGAGTGAAGATGAAAGGGAATACTAATGTAAAGTTGTAGAATGAGAGCATAAAATTTCTAGTGAACAAAGAGCAAAGGTGGATCCAAGATAGACATAGAGTATACAAATGTTTATGAGTTCCACTCATGAAACATTTTTCTTCTACCCTGGGTATCTGATGTAGGAGCATCCATGGCTCAATGCAATCCCATGTCAATTTGAAGGTGTCAATTTTGAATTTTTCAATTTTGGTGTGTTGAATTTCATGTTTGATTATTGAACTTCATATTTTGGTGTTAAATTAGATGTTTTGTGATGTGATAAAATTTGAATTTGGATTTGATTTCAAATTGGGTCAAATTGGTGAAGGGGAATTATGGAGAATATGCTTTAAAACTGAAAAAGGAGAAAAAAAGAAATTAATGGTGTGGATTTATGGGATCCATTAAAGCCATTTGTAACTCCTATTTTGAATTTCCACAGCTCCTAAAAAATAGGAACCCAGGAGGTGGATGCCCAAGTTTGGAAAATTAGATTTTTACTTTCATTCATGAAAGAAAGAAAGAAATAAAAGTACTACCTTCCATAATCAACAAGTCCTAAAGTTGAAAAGTTTATTTTATTCAATTTATTTGATGTCGTTTAATTTAATTGTGGATTTCAAGAGGTGGGCGTTGATTTTCTTGAGGAGTTTGGAATGAAAGAAAAATGACAACCAAATGCATTCAAAATTGCATTCCAGGAAAGCATGGTGAAATAAAATTGAATTTGATTCATTTTGAGATGGTTTTTCAAAGGAAAAACATAGGAAGAGAGGAGGACGTCGTGGCTTACCTCCAAGAGTGGATTTGATGGTGTGTTTGTAGATCTGAGAGTGTTTTTACAGGGCACAAAGACTACCTGGTGTTATAGATTGAAGGGTTTGAATGGAGGAAGTGATTTTTTGTGCAGGTGCAAGTTGAGGAGAAGCTCAAGAGGGTGTTGGAATCCTCCATGAGATGGTTTGAAGAATTTTTATTTATAGGTTGAATATAAAAGATATCAACTACAACAATACTCATTGATGGGGAGTTGATAAATTCAATAGTTTTAATTGGAGGTAAAAAATGGGTTTTGAAGGGGCCTGAAACCCTTTACAAAATAAAACAGTTGATAAGAAAAGATAACAACATAATGAAACAATCAACCCAATGGCAGTGAACCAATAGCCAAAAAGCAGCCAACCAACACTACCTATAGTTATTGCATAGTTTGCACACTCTTTTGCAAGAAGGGTTTTGATGAATGAGAGTGCAGATTTATTTGATGTTATAGTTCATTAATTTGCTGTCATTTTAGATTTCAATAATGAATGTTTCAGCCCTTAAGTCCTTTAAGGACTTTGTAATGTTTGCATAATTATTTTTGTAATGGAGATTGGTGATTTGGTTACACAAATCTACCCAATTTTTAATACAAATTGCAACAAAGTTTGTCTGAGGTTTTCATGAGTATTTTGGTGTTCTAAGAGAGGTTTTGTATTGTAAGGTATTTTTTTTTATCTCTCATACCTAAGTGGTATCATAGAAGAGAATGAAGGTGTGGCATACTTGTAGAAGTCCATCTCTTTGATGTTTTGACAAATTTGTGCATGTTGATAAAGGAAAAAATCAACACAAGATTGTGTAGATTGAAGACATTATTTGTGCAGGATGTTTTGAAGTTATAGATGTTGGTGAAGAATTGATTCCATAATTTGGTTGTTGTAACATACCAAATTGTAGATATTGCCAGGGGTTTCATATGGCATGTTACAACCTCTTCCATTATTGGATTGTAATAGAATAATTTCCCTTCTTTTAATTCAAGAATTTACAAGTTACATATTGCAATTTGGACTGGCAATTATTTTCCAAGTTTCTTTGTATGTTGTTGGATGAAGTTTATGAGCTTTTTAAATTTAAATTGCGGGAGCATCCATGGTGACTTGCAATCTTGCATCGATAAAAAAGGTTAAATTTTTTATTCATGCAATTTTGGATTTTTGAAGTGGATTAAGTTTTGGTTTGAATTATATGGTGAGGATTGATAAGTATTTATCTACAATTAAATTAATTTGTTAATTAAATTCTTGTGCAACTTTGACAAGTTGACTAGTGGGACTTAAAACAAAAAAAGAGAAATAAAACATTAAAATTGCAAATTATTTGGAAAAACTCAAGATGGGCATTGAAAATGGGATAATGGGAAAACCCCTCTTAGAACATCAAAATACTCATGAAAGACTCACAAACATTGTTGCAATTTGTATTAAAATCATGTAGATTTGTACAATCAAATCACCAATCTCCATTACAAAAAACATTATACAAACATTACAAAGTCCTCAAGGGAATCAAGGGTTGCAACATGCCATATGAAATCAAATGAAAACAAATTAATGAACTATCTTCCCTCTCATTCCTCAAAACCCTTCCTGTAAAACTGTGTGCAAACAATGCAGTAACTATTGATTTTATCAACTCCCCATCAAGAAGTATTGCTATAGCTGATGTCTTTTATCTTCAACCTACAAATAAAACTTCTTCAAACCCTCTCATGGAGGATTCCAATTCCCTCTTGAGCTTCTCCTCAACTTGCATGGAAAAAACTAACTCTCCCAAAAAAATTCCTTTGAACAAATTATTTTCTTGCTTTCCCCCTTCTCTAGATTTTCCACCACTTCCTCATAGAATTAATTAAAAAATAATTTTCTTCCCTTTCTTCCCAAGTACACCATATTATTTGTGGATGGAAATTCAAACTTCTCAAAAATAATTAATGCACAATAAAATCCATTTCAAAATGCTTGGACAAAGATAGGAGTTGCTGCTAATTCTCCACTTGCAATTTTAGAAAAAAACAAAAATCAAGTCATGGGCATCCACCTCCAGTCCCTAATTTTTAGGGAAATTATTATTGTGCTTTAAAACATCCATTATCCCATTTTCAATGCCCATCTTAAGTTTTTCCAAATAATTTGCAATTTTAATGCTTTATTTCACTTTTTTGTGTTTTAAATCGCACTAGTCAACTTGTCAAAGTTGCACAAGAATTTAATTGACAAATTAATTTAATTACAGAGAAATACTTATCCATCTTCACTATATAATTCAAACCAAAACTTAATCCACTTCAAAAATCTAAGATTGTACGAATAAAAAATTTAACCTTTTTTGTCGACACAAGATTGCAAGTCACTATGGATGTTCCTATATCAGACACCCATGGTAGAATATAAATGTTTAATGAGTTGTACTAAATTTTTTTTTTCGAATTTATGTCTATCTTAGATCCACCTCTGCTCCTTGTTCATTGGAAATTTTTCTTACTTCTCATCTTACAACTTTACAATAGTATTCCCTTTCATCTTCCCTAATTTTCTCATCCACATGAAATACAAATTACCAAACTCTACCTCCCATCAATGTTCTTTATCAAAATGAAAAAAAAATGGTATTTATACCTTATTCTTCAACACAACATGTGTCATGTATTACCTTTCTTTCCGTTACACCTTTTTCTACTCCTCCTTTAGCCTTGTCTTCAATGCAACTTCCACTCTATTGGTGTATTTAGAAATACACTCTATCGCTGCAAACTTATTTTCTACACCCAAAACAATATTAGAATGATAATATTGTAACTCATCATCCACCTTCTGCAACAAGTAATCAAGTTCTTCTATTAGGTAATCTTCACCTTCATCATTCTCAAACAAGGAATCATCAACAATCCCCAATATCACATTCACATCTTGCAACCTTTGTGTTAGTTGAAATTTTCTCATTTCTCTCTCCTTTGATTACTTCCAATTGCATTAGCAAATAATCCTCCTCACCTTCATCCTTTTTCTATAACTATTTCAAATCACTAACCAAAAAAATTCCAACCTTGCTAAATACCTTGCCTCCTCTCTCATCCAATGCCTTCAACTTATGATGAACTCCATCATTTTTCAAACTATAAGTGTTTGCACATCCATCATGGACTACTTTCTTGTCAAACTGCCACAATCTACCCAACAACAAATGAAAAACATCCATGTTCATAACATCACACAATACTTCATTATAATAACTTACAATCTTAAATCTTACCACACATTTTTCATTTACCAACACTTTGTGATCATCCTAAAACCATGAGATCTTGTGAGGATGTAGGTACCTCTTTCTCTCCAACATCAACTTCTCAACCATCTCTGTAGAAACAATATTATTAGTACTACCACCATCAATAATGAATTTATAAACTTTACCTTTGAATTGTTATCTTGTATGAAACAATATCCTCCTTTGATTGGGTTCACTATTTTCATTCATCAAAACTCTCCTCATCATCAAGACTTCACCATCTTCTGCTTCTTTGGAATGTGTTGAATGTGCATCTTCTCCATTTATGTTTGTTGCTATATTCTAATTTATAGTTCTTCTTCTTGGTCTTTCCTCTTCATGAGGACACTCATATGATTTGTGCCCCTCTTCTCCACACTTGAAACATGTTATTTTAAAATTTCCTCTTTCAAATCCCCTACCTAATCTTCTCTTCCTCTAAAATTTTGATCATGGGGCTTGCTTGAGTTTTCACATCTTTCATCTTTTCTACCCTTAATGTCTCTAATCTATTGTTCATCCTCTTTTTGTTGCACATAATCCCTATCCATTCCCTTCTTTTTATTCTCAAACCTCTTGTTCATCCTTTCTTTTGTCTTCAATGATATTGGATAAGCATCTTCCATTGTCACAACTCTAACCAGTGCCATCTCTTCTTGAATACTTGATCTCAACCTGTTTATGTATCTTGCAACCTTTTCCTTGGTTGCATCTGAATGTCTAGTCTATATAATAATTCTATGAAACTCTTTTGTGTACTCCTTTACTGCATTGCTTCCTTGCTTCAAGCTTTGTATCTTTTTAAGCAATTCCATCTCAAAGTCTATTGGAATGAATTGCCTTTTCATTTTCTCTACCACTTTGTCCCATATTTTAATCTTCTCTTTTCCTTTTCTTCCTCTTTCCAACTGAATTTATCTCCATGAGATTGAAGCATTTCCCTTTAATTTTTTCTTGGGAAACCTTACTCAATCTGGGTCTACAACTTCCTCAAATTCAAAATACTCTTCCATATCATTTATCCAGTCTATCAATTCTTCTAGATTCAAACTCCCATTAAAGGTAGGAACATCAATACTTGGTTTTTTTCTCATTTTTGTTAAAACTCTCAACAATGGATCCCTTGCAACTGCTGCAACTTCTTCTCTTGTTCAGTATCCAAACTAGCATTCTCTATGTTTTCATCTTCTTTTCACTTCCTTGGTCTCTCATTCTTGCAAATCCTATCCTTATCTCATTTTGCAAAGTTTCAACTTGCCTTCTCAAAACTCTAAAATCATCATTCCTGACCAAATTATCTCCTATTCCTCTTCCTCTACCTCCACCATGATGGGATCCTCTCCCATCCATTTTCTTTTTTCAATAGCAACAACACAATCCTAGTGCAACTGCCTCTCTTCGATGGTCTATTACACACTCAAGGTCAACCTGGATCTAATACCACTAATTTATGAGCTAATTAAACTAAATTATCTTGTTGCAATTTAAATTTAACAATCTCATAAACTTCATCCAACAACATACAAAGAAACTTGGAAAATAATTTACAGTCCAAATTACAATATGCAATTGGTAAATTCTTGAATTAAAAGAAGGGAAATTATTCTATTACAATCCAATCATGGAAGAGGTTGTAAAAATCCATATGAAACCCCTGGCAACATCTACAATCTGATATATTACAACAACCAAATTCTAGAATGAATTCTTCACTAGCATCTCTAACTTCAAAACACCCTACACAATCAATGTCTTCAATTTGCACATTCTTGTGTTAATTTTTTCCCTTACCAACACCCAAAAATCTGTCAAAACATAAAAGAGATGGCCTTCTACAGGTATGCCACACCTTACTTCTCTTCTTTTTGTTTTTCCTATGAAAAACCTTTAAAAAAAAATGAATGAAATTCAAATTTTATTCAATCTTGCTCTCCTAAAATGTAATTTCAATGAATTTCAATATCATTTAGTTGTCATTCCAAAGCATCTCTAGGAAATCAATGCCTCCACCTCGAGGAAGTAAATAAAATCTAATTAAATATTCAAATATGCATAAAATATTTGTTTTAAATCTTCCAGACTTAACCAAAATGAAATATGGCTTTTAAATGACTTTAATGGTTTCCCAAATAAAGCAAAAAAACAAAATCCATAGCTTGGGTGCCCACCTCTAGATTTCCTATTTTTTAGGAGCTTCAAGTTGACACAGGATTGCACTGAGCCGTGGATGCTTTTGCATCACCAAAGCACCCTTAATAGCCCACACCAAGCACACAAGATAGGGAGAAAGAAATAAACAAGCGTATCTAGGGCTAGCAAACCCTAGCATGCACCATATTGATTGTGCCCACTTCCGTTAACCCTTCCATTTCTCTCAACTCAAGTTAGAGCACATTTTTTATATTTCTTAATTGTGATCTTAATAGGATTTAAATGTATTAGATATTTTAATAAATTATTTTCATATAATATAAAATTAATAAATATCTTAATTTACATGTATGAACAATGTGATACAAATTAAAATATATGCATTACCATATCTGTAAGGAAAGCAATGGTACGGAAACAACTTTCTGAACATCAAAACCACAGGGAAGTAAGCAGACAATACTTTTTAATTTTTCTAATTACAATCCAATTAAGACACACATGAAATATTTGCAGAAATACATAAGATACTCAAAGACAATGAACAACAGATTTACGTGGGAAACCCTTTCAGGAAAAAACCCACCACACCAAACTAAATCTCTTTGTATTACAGTAACAACAATTACATACAATCAAAGATACAACTCTCTGGTATTAGTTCACAGTAGCTACATTCACTATTCATCCAGTTACATAAAATATCTCAACAATTTGATTTCACTCATTGTAATTTCAAATCAGAATCGATCCTTTAAATCTTATCACATTCTAATTTTTGCCTTCTGTTCATCCTTATTTTCCATTTCCCATCGTAGAAAGTTTCCTCTCGAGAAGTTGATTTTTCCCTGCATGTTGTTCAGCTCCAGTGTCACAACAGTTGCAAAAATCTAACTGCCATCCATTCAAAAATTGTTTCCTCTAATTGGTCCACGAGGCTCCACATAGGATGGCCAAACTAGTCAAAGGCATTCAACTTTGTTGGCATATTGATGAGACACTAACAGTGTCTCCCCGATGCCACAAAGTCTTCATATCAATATCAGCATAATTCCCAACAGTCGGCAAGACGTTATAATGAACGCCATGAGTCATACTGAATCCATTGATATCCAAAGCATCCTTATCGGCAAGAGATTTCTCATCAACAAGACGTTTTACCGATGCTTGCAAGTCATATCGAACTCAGCGAGACCATTGCCAAGACCTCATAGCGAAGTCTTTGAGTCATGTCATCGTGTGTTTTCCATTCGGCGTGACTATCGCTTTTCGGTGAGACTCATATTTAGTGCCACAAGTCACAATGATGAGACATTCCATCGGCAAGACATATAGATCTTCGCCAAGACCTCTCACCGAACCTTCATGTTACATTGATGAGCATTTGTTATCAGAAAGACCTTTGTTCTTCACTATGACCTTACATCGAGTTCCATCATGTCTTACCAAGTTGACGAGACTGCTCTTCATCGCTGGACATTTCATCGAGCATCACCAAGTCTTACCGAGTCGGCAAGACTTATGCCCTTCGCTAGGACCTATCTCCGAGTGCCCAAAGTGATCCTGAAGACTATTGTCAGCGTGACTTATTCAAGTCGCCAAAACTTCTCAGTGAAGTCTTTTGTCACCGTGAATGAACTAAAAGAATACTCTGGTCGGCGAGACTTACCTTCTTCGATGAGACCTCTCCCGATGATCCGTGTGTGTTAGCCCGATAGCCATAAGCTATCAGTGAGACTTACACCATTCGCTGGGACATCTCACTAAAGCCCTAGAGTTAGCCCAATAAGATCAACTGTCACCTAGAGTTCTATCGATTGCCAAAAGGTCACACCGAACACAGAGAGTCACAACGATAGTCATTTTTGACAAGACATCAAATCTATCTTGGTGACATGAACCTATCAAGCAGATTTAGAACAATTAGTCGCCTAGACATGAACAATGTCACAATGACTTTTCCCTTCAAGAGTTCCATGTCAATAAGGATTGAGGCACATATTCCAACAAGCTCCCACTTGACGAAGATCTTACTTGAAACCTCAGGCATAAACAAACTACTGAAAAACATGGGCCACAAGGCCCATCGAACTAACACACCACCTGAACTTGTCTGTGCTCACAGGCTTCATCAATGCATCTACAACATTCTCCAGAGTATCCACTTTCTCCAAGGAAACCTTCCCATCCTCCACCATATCTTGGCCCGTGATCTTGTACGGCATCTATATGTTTTGTCCTGGCATGGAAAGTAGGATTCTTTGCCAAACATATAGCACTCTGACTGTCATAGTAAATAGTAATTTTTCTTGCATCAAAAACAATGTTAGAACACAAACATTTTAACCAGATTGCTTCTTTACAGGCATGTGTATCTGCCATGTATTCTGCCTATGTAGTGGACAAAGTGACTACAACTTCTTGCAGCTTGCTCTCAACTCTTGCACCACCATTCATCATGAAAATATACCCACTGGTGGATATCATGCTATCAATATCCCCTGCCCAATCAGAATCCACATAACCTCAAATACTGAGAGTCCTTTGTGATTCAACCAAGTTCCCATGGTAACACAGAGCATAGTCTAAAGTACCCTTCAGATATCTAAACACTCTCTTCACAGCATCCCAATGTGTCCTTCCAGGATTAGCCATAAACTGACTAAAAACTCCCACTGCTTGGGCAATGTCTGGCCTTGTACAGACCAATGCATACATAAGGCTAACAACTGCACTAGAATAAGGTACATTGGTCATGTCCTCTCCATCTCGGTGGGAATTTTGGACAATCCTTAATAGATAGCTTGTTCCACAGTAACTAGAACAACTAGGCTGCTTGCCTCAGATCATACAAAATCTCTCTAGAGCAGGTCATGAATATACTTACTCTAAGTGAGCCAAAGTTTTCTATTTTCACATCCCTAGTTATTTCCATTTCCTAGAATATACGCTGCACCAGATCAACGAACTTTAAAGCTTTCTTGAGACAAGCTGAGACTTAGATCGAGAAATCATTAGCTTACTATTTCCCTATGAACAACATATCATCAACATAAGAGGCAATATGGGACTTGATCACTTTCAGCTTTGTAATATACACAATGATCACATTTTGATCTTACAAATCCCAATGACAAAACAAAAGTGTCAAATTTTTGGTACCACATTCTAGGAGACTGTTTTAACCCATACAGAGATTTCTTCAACTTGCAAACCAGTCTTTCCTTACCTTTTTCCACAAAGTGCTCTGGCAGGGACATATAAATTTATTCTTCAAGGTCACCATGAAGAAATGTTGTCTTCACATCCATCTGCTCAATTTCTAAGTCATACGCTACTGCAAGTGACAAAAGAAATCTAATAGATGTTAGCTTAGCTACAGGAGAAAATATTTCTCCATAATCAATTCCCTCTAGCTAGGAATAACCTTTCGCAACCAGCCTTGCTTTATATTTTTCCACACTGTCATCCAGACCTATTTTCTTTTTAATTACCCCTTTGCAGCCCACAACTTTTCTACCTTTATGCAATGGCACCAAACTCCAGGTATCATTCTTTTCTAATGATGTCATCTCTTCATTCATGGCTTCCAACCAAGAGTTTGAATCAGACATTCTAAATGCCTCTTTCATAGTCCTAGGTTCATCAATGCTAGAAATTAAAGCATAGGCACAAGTAGACTCTATTAAAGAAAACCCATACCTATCAGGTTGCTTTCTTTCATGAGTTAACCTCCTCAAAGGCTAAGGCTGAGGTGGTTCTTCATCTTCTTCAGAACTTTCAGAACTACTCGAGCTCTCCTCAGTATTAGGTACATTTTGATTTTTCAATTCCTTTTTATTTGGTGTTAGAGGAATTCCTACTACAACCTTTTCATTTTCTGATTTTGTAGTGCCCTCCATTTGCGGTTGTCATTGATTTCAAGTAGGTTGTTGTTGGTAATGTCATAATGATGTGGTGATTTTATTATTTAATTTAATTTTAAGGTTATGAGATAACACTAATAATATGCTTGGATTTGATTAATTAAGTTAATTTAATTATAAGGTTACTTGTTTTAATTGGAATTAAATAAAGAATTAGATTCAATAATAAACGTTAATTTAATTATCTTTGGGAGTTAGTTATTTAAAGTAATCGTATTAGATAAGGAAAGGTAATTATCATTTAATGATTAAAATTGATTAATAAATTTAAAAGTGAGAAAATATTAGAAAGGATTAAATATTAAAATTGTACTTAAGTTTAAATAAATTAAGGTGAAAATATTTATTAAAATAAATATATTTTATTGTAACTAAAAGAAAGATTAAATTATTAAATATTTATTAAATATTTAATAGTTGATCTATTTGGTTCATATATTAAAGAGTCAATTATAAAAATGACAAATAAGGGTAGTGGATGGCATTCAATCATAACTCTTGGAAGTGCAACGGTCTGCTAATGGGAGTGTAAAAGACACCATCAAGGAAATTATAATAAGTGTTAGAAGTCGAATGGTTCCGAGGAGGGGAGTGGAAAAGACATCATGAAACAAATTATAAACAAGAATTATTTTGGAGGTAAGAGGAAGGAAGCTTGGAATCGGGCGGACGTTGTAAACTTGGCGGTCATCATCACTATGAAGTCTGTAACTCATGGGAATTCGATTAAGGTCAGATCTTAACTTTATTCTCTTGCGCCTTTTGAAGCCTTCGTAGTATTCTTGCCTTTGTCGTGACTTGGAGTAGCCGATTCCCATTGACTGTGATTTCGTACATGCAATGATTCTATCTTATATCGATGTCTATATTTTGTTATGATTTTCTTTGCTCTTAATATTGTAAAAAGTTTGAATAAGCAACTGTAGAGAGATTGGTTGGGTTTGTCTCCTTTAAAGCAAAATATGCTTGATAGGGTATCATTGCATGTTGCCTGTAAACTTCGTTGGTTGGTATGATCATTATGGGCTAACAGTTCCTAGACGTTGTTTCTTCTGTGTACATTTAGTATTCCAACATTTCTTTAGGAAAGATTTGTAACTGTATTCATAATCTTCTGCACATCGTCAAAGTTCTGTCTCATTGATTTACCAATAATGAGTTTCTATAAAATTTAATTTATGCATATCTTGTGTGGTGGCACTCTGTCAACAGTTCGTATGTCCTACCCACGCCTTCACATTTTATATGCATGTCTCCCTGCGCACTCAATGACCAACTATAATTATAATGCGTTTGCTTGTACTTCGATGGATGCTCCTTCATCATCTCTGGATATCTTCTTCTGACAATCTATCACAGTTGCAGCTCTTGAAACTAAAATATCGTCGCAGTTTGAAATACCTTCTTCATTCCTTTAGCAACATGTTTCAGCTGCAACACTTAAGAGGGTGCAACATTTGTTTAAACTCTCTAATTTTATTATCAAATCCCAAATGTTATTCGCAAGACTAAAGGAAAATGGCTTCTCACGTTTTTGCAACCGTAAACATCTCAAACGTGGAGGAAGCTTGGTTTGTGTGTCTTCTCTGATGCCGTCGATGAGCAGATTGTTCAAGTGAAGAAATTGAGGACCAATGAGCAGATTATTTAATTCTCTTGGTCTGCACAATGTTTCAAGCCTTTGCCAATTACCTCTGTTCAGTCGAAGCTGAGAGAAATTGATGTTATTGGATACAGTGTTTAGATGAGCTCCTTCGCATAGTCTAGTAATCTAAATTTATATAATCTCCCTGATACCATTGGCAACCTATCACAGCTGCAGTGTTTAGACTTTGGATCATGTATAAATTTAAATAGTCTCCCTGAAACCATTGGCAACCCATTACAGCTGCAACGTTTAGATTTGCAAAGGTAGAGTAAATTAATTAATCTCACTGTTTTCATTTATAATTTGTCTCAATGGTGCTCTTGTACATGGTAGGGTGTATAGATTTAAATAAACTCTCTGATTTTGTTTGCAACCTATTCAACCATCGCACCTGGCATAATGAAAAGTTAAAAAAAAAAAAACTTAAATAATCTCTCTTACTTCATTGTCAATCTGTTTGCTCTTTTCCATCACAGCCTCTGCACTTAACACCAAATAGAAGGCCTCTTCATGTCGTAGTCTGTATTTAAATCTCTTAATTTCCTTCTGGTTGTTTTGTTTTTATGGAAATGTTTTAGGGTCCTTTCGATGCATAATTATTGCCCTGGTGAAAATAAATTTGTGTTCTGTATATTTATGTAACTATATGTGATCATAATATATAGCATAGTAATGAATTTGCATTCTATAATAGCATTTTTTTTTATTGGGCATAATATAGGATTTAAGTATTTATTAAAGGCTGACTTCTCCTGTAACTTGTCTACATTAGTATTCGGTTGAGTGAGAAATAATAAACGTATGAACAATGTTAGGAAATGTAATCTTAAAGAATAGGTTTAAGGTAAATATTATACGAAGGGTATATTCCTTTATTGCTTGAATTAATATCTTGCTTTTAGGTAATATTAGTAATATTCGTAGTTAAGGAAATTACATTGAAAGACATTTAGTTAATGAAGTGAATGAATTAGAGTAGGTTAGCTGAAAATATTAAATTTATTTAGATTAAGGTTATGTTGTGGAGGATTAGAGTTATATCCCAGCTAGATTTAAATGACCTTTTTATTTGTGATAAGAAAGTGAAGTTATATATATATATAGATTTGTTGGTTGAAGTGATATTTAATTAAAGGATTTTTATTTGAATAAATAAAGTTACCAATTGTTAATATGAAATCTTTCCATGTGGATTGTTATCTTGTATTAAGGGTGATGAAATATAGAATTCTGACATTTATTAGTTTAAGAGGAAATATATGTGCTTTTAGAATATTACTAATTATTGTATCTAGTTTAAATGGAAGGTAGGTTGAAAATATTAACTTGAGTTTTCTTTTAATATAATGGAAAATAAAATATGAAGCATATATTTATGTCTTCTTATATGTTCTCTTATTTGGTGTTCTAATTTTATAGTGTTAAATTGGTGATATCTTTTAATCCCTTTATATTCCTTTTAGTTTAAGAATTAAATAAATATTATTTTAATATCTAACTCCTCGTATCTTATAGAAATTTATTAGGCACAATGATTCTCTTATTTGTATATTCTAATTAAGTAATTGTTGAGTATCGTGTCATGGGTGTTTGTACTGAACTTTTATGGAATTGTGTATCCTTGGCCATGGTTAAGTATTATAGCAAACTCTATTTGACTTCATTATGGTAGTTTTATGAACTTGAATCAACAAAATAAATTATTCCTTGAATTGAGTTTTTCATTCTTAATCACTTCATTTGGATTGTTAGCTAGTGGATCACTTTATGACAATTCGAGTGTCTAATCGATGAGGTTCTTATATGGATAGTTATTTAGAACTTGAAATTGTAATTGGCCTATTTGTTGAGAAGATTGATTTTGTCTTGATTGATAATGTGAATTGATAATTGTTGTTGTTGCCATGTTTTCTGATTTTTATGATGGTGATTTACGTACCAATCTAAGGGATTCTTGTGAGGAGAAAATTGAGGTCTCCTGTGGAATACCTAATTGGTGGCTTTTGGATGTTGAGTGAATTTTGTTGAATTAAAGGTTGATTTTCTTGTGCGTTTCCCCATTTGAGGTGTCATCATTGTTGATTTGTGGATTAGTTTTGATGAAACTTTCCTTGTGTGGCTTTTCAGAGTAATCTCATATTTGAGGGAAATTTTATCCTTGTGTTGGAATTATTGGAGAAATACTCACGTTGCTTCACTTTACCCTCATTTGTGGGTTTTCATTCTTTTGGCTTCCAGAGGCTTGAGATGATTGACATTTGATGTTCTCTCTTTTTATGTGCCTTTGAAGTGGCAAGTGTTTTGGTATCAAGATTTTAAAAGGGTTGTACGAGAATTGTTGAGACTCTGATTTTGTACTTGTTAGCGAGATGGGTAAGGCCTCACATGCTTTTGTGATATGATTCTTTGTTCAAATTATGATGGTACAACCCTTGGTTTTTATGTTGTTGGGTCTCCAGGGAGAGTGGCTCCTCGTGGGGGCCGGCGCCCTGCGTAAGGGGAAGGGCACAGGATAACCCACGAGTGAGTTGGTAATCAAGTGAAAACCTAATAATTAACTTAGGAGGGTTGGGTAGTAATATCATTATAAGATTTAAAAAAAAATGGATGCCTCATCTTCATTAGTGCTTCCACAGACTAATGGAAGGCTGAGAAGGCCGTGGTTGGCAAGGTTGTAACCTCGTCCTCATGAGAGGTTATCGGCTCCGCATGAGCTACCCTATGGTGTCGGCACCTCAAGTAGGAGGAAGGGCCAGGATATCCATAGATGGGGGCCAGCGCCTCAGTTTGGAGGAAGGGCCAAGATAACCCATGTAGGCTATGTGATGACACTCTCCCTTAGTTGCCCATGTGTTTTACTTTATTGTGTTTCCTCTGGAAGTAGGTTGTGGGAGTTGGTTTAGATTGTTGATATATGGATTCATATTGATTTGTGATTATTGCCTTAATATATCTTTGGTGTACTTTGTGGTCTTGTATGATCTCATTGATATTTGACTTATGGCCTTGTACCCTTATGGTACTGTGATATGATGTTATTGTATTGTTTAATTGCAATTTGGAATTGTATTATGTTATTAATTCAGTTGATTTGGAAGTGTTTCATGATCATCCTTTGGTTACTTGTTACTGGTCATTGCTTTGATTTATGTGATGAGATTTATGACTTAAAGTTATTTTAATGACTCTGGGATGTTGTTGATTATGTCTTTGTAATTCTTGAGTTTTATGATACTTTTGTATGGCATTGAGTCTTGTGGTTCCCTATTTGGATGTTCTTGGTCGCGGTCTCTTTCTTGTTTAGCTCCTAGCATGGGGGTGGGTCTTCGGACTCACATGGTCGGGTGGAACGTGCTAAGCACCCCATTGGGTCCCCAATTGAGGATCGTGAGGTGCGGATTGGTGCGGTTGCAGTGACTCCATAGTTGTATTTATCTTGGAGCCAGTTATGATACTTTGTATTCATTTGTTTAATTGTATCATGTTATCTTGTGTATGGTTTCCATTTATGTTTGGAAACACTTTTGTATCATTGTATCTCTAGAACATTGTTCTGTAATGTAATGTTAACTCGGTGTGGATATTAGCCGTGGAAATTCTTATTCAATGTGTTAAGTTAATCATGTATATGTTGTATTTATGTACACAGATGGTTTCTTCTCAATGAATCTTCATGTATGTGTTACATTTGTTAATGTTTAATTTGTTATGGATTATATCTTTGGCTTTTATTCTTTATTGTTGTTATGTGGACCTAAGTCGCGTAATGACTCCTCTCGTGTACCCCAAGGGATGTATGTGTTAGTGAATCTGCTTAAATGAAATTTAGGTTAGGACTTAATGTGTATTACATGTATGTTATGTTTATTTTTATTTTAAAAAAAAAAATTGTGCAGTGATTATTGTTTATTTGTCCTTTGGGGTTCGCACAACGGGGCGTTACAGATTTCTTCTCTAGCTGTAGATCCAAAGTAGAA
The DNA here is from genome assembly GCA_007258455.2 of Sequoia sempervirens. Taxonomy (NCBI): domain Eukaryota; kingdom Viridiplantae; phylum Streptophyta; class Pinopsida; order Cupressales; family Cupressaceae; genus Sequoia; species Sequoia sempervirens. The sequence continues at coordinate 96,931 of VDFB02256770.1, read as the reverse complement.
GATTTCAGCGCACAAAATATAACACTTCTGTTGTATAAAACTTTCTTAGTCTTAGGATTCCAAAGCTTGTATCCTTTTATTCCAGCGCTATAGCCAATAAAAATACACTTCACAACTTTGTTTTCCAACTTAGATATTTTTTCAAATGGCATATATGCATATGCCTCATAGCCAAAGACACAAATATGTCTTAGAGAGGGCTTCTTTCTAGACCATGCTTCCAAAGGCATCTTCTCAACAAGAGCAGATTTAGGAGAATGATTTACCAAGTAACATACTATAGAGACTGCTTCAGCTCAGAACTTCTCTTCCAAGCTAGCACTACTCAACATACTTCGTTCTCTTTCCATTACTGTCATGTTGAACCTTTCAGCAACTCCATTTTGTTGTGGAGTGTAAGGTGTAGTCTTATGTCGTTTAATCCCATGATCTGTATAGTACCTTTCGAATTCATCTAAACACAACTCACCGCCATTGTTAGTCCTTAAGAATTTTATTTTTCTACCAGTCTGATTTTCTACAAGGTTTTTAAATTCCTTAAACCGACTGAACACTTTTGATTTACTTTTCAAAAAATATACAAATGTTCTTGAATAATCATCAATAAATGACACATAGTATCTTGATTTAGACAAAGAAGGAACATTCACTGGACCAAACACATCAGAATGAATATAATCAAGCAAACCAGAAGATTTGTGAGGACTGGAATAAAAGGAAACACGATGTTGCTTTCCATATATGCAATGTTCACAAAATTTGAACTCAAGGTTACAATCTTCAAGCCCTTCTACCAAGTTTTTATTTTTCAAGGTTTTTAAACCTTTTTCAACAATGTGGCCTATCCTATGATGCCAGAGCATAGTCTTCTCTACTGGAAGTTTAACCTCCATGGATTTTACACCATCAGGAACATTTTCCTTTTCTCCATGAGTAGCCTTGAGTGACTTTACAGAGACACTGTTGCATTGGACAACCAGTGCATCCAGCTTGTACAAGGTACCAATTCGAGCGCCCCTAGCCACCACCATAGAGCCTTTAGTCATCTTGCAGCCATTTCCAGAGAATGTGACCTGCACTCCAATATCATTCAGCTTACTTATAGAAAGTAGGTTTCAAGCCAAACATAGTATATGCATCACATCATTGATTCCCTTCACTCTTCCATTAGGGAATTGAATTTTGACTCTTCCACGACCAAAAATTTCCATAGATGAATCACTTGCTAAGTACACCTTTCCACCATTGTATTCTTCATACTTTGTGAACCAATCTCTATGAGATGTCATATGGAAAGATGCTCTAGAATCAATTAGCCAGACATCATCTGATGCTTATGTAGCCAAAGCTACAATGAAGGCGTCTGCATCACTCTAAGAAGAATAATTTCTAGAAGAGTTCTTCTTCTTTTTCTCCTCCTTGCAATCCTTTCAGACATGACCAGGTTTCCCACAATTCTAGCACTTCACCTTGGACTTCCTGCTAGGAGAATTTGATCTCCCTTTTGATTTCGATATGGACTTCTTGTCCTTCTTCTTTCCTTTCTCCTTCGATCTACCTATGATAACCAAAGCCTCCTTTGCCATCTCAGAATATTTTCTTCTCATCTCTTCTGATAACAAAGAAGCAACAACATCTTCCATCTTGAAAGTGGATGTTGTACTCCCAATAGCCATTACCAGATGATCCCAAGAATTTGGCAAAGAATATAACAGCAACATGCATCAATCTTCATCTTCAATCTTCACACCAATAGATGTTAACTGAGAAATCATCATGTTGAAAGCATTTAAGTGATCAGCAATAGATCTTCCCTCCTGCATTCTCAAAGAGTACAACTTATTCCTCAAGAATAGCTTGTTCACCAAGGACTTGCCTTGATGAATGGATGCTAATCTTTTCCACAAGGAAGATGCAGTCTTTTCTTCATGTAAATTCAGAAGAACAGAGTCTGCTAAACATAGCCTTATCAACCCCTTAGACTTTCTATCTACCAGGTCCCAATCCTCTTGCTTCATGCCTTGAGGCATTGTTCCAGACACAACAGTCCAAAGATCTCGGTCTACTAACAGATCTTCCATTTTGATTTTCTATAGCTCAAAATTGCTACCATTGAATTTCTCTATTTCCACCTTCCTAGATGTGCTAGCCTTCTTAATTTGTAATTAAACTATCAGACCTCTACAAAAATCCCATTGGAAAAGGATTGACACAAAAAATCCAAACCACTCACAAGGACAACACAACTGGCCAGGCTCTAATACCACTTGTAAGGAAAGCAATGGTATGGAAACAACTTTCCTAATGTCAAAACCACAGGGAAGTAAGAAGAAAATACTTTTTAATTTTTCTAATTACAATCCAATTAAGACACACATGAAATATTTGCAAAAATAGAGAAGATACTCAAAGACATTGAACAACAGATTTACGTGGGAAACCCTTTTAGGAAAAAACCCACCACACCAAATTGAATCTCTTTGTATTACAGTAACAAAAATTACATACAATTAGAGATACAACTCTCTAGTATTAGTTCATAGTAGCTACATTCACTATTCATCCAGTTACAGAAAAGCTCTCAACAATTCAATTTCACTCATTGTAATTTCAAATCAGAATCGATCCTTTAAATCTTATCACATTCTAATTTTTGCCTTTTGTTCATCCTTATCCGACATTTCCCATCGTAGAAAGTTTCCTCTCAAGCAGTTGATTTTTCCCTGCATGTTGTTCAGCTCCAACATCGCAACAGTTGCAAAAATATAACTACCATCCATTCAAAAATTGCTTCCTCTGATTGGTCCACGAGGCTCCACATAGGATGGTCAAATTGGTCAAAGGTGTTCAACTTTGTTGGCATATTGGTGAGACACTAACAGTGTCTCCCCAATGCCACAAAGTCTTCATATCGATATCGACATAAGTCCCAACAGTTGGCAAGATGTTATAATGAACGCCATGAGTCATACTGAATCCATCGATATCCAAAGCATCCCTATCAGCAAGAGATTTCTCATTGGAAAGACATTTTACCGATGCTTGCAAGTCATATCGAACGCAACGAGACCATCGGAAAGACATACCAATCTCGCCAAGACCTCATAGCGAAGTCTTCGAGTCATTCCATCGTTTGTTTTCCATTCGGCGTGACTATCACTTTTCGGTGAGACTCATATCAAATGCCACAAGTCACAACAATGAGACCTTCCATCAGCAAGACATACCGATCTTCGCCAAGACCTCTCACCAAACCTTCATGTTACATCGATGAGCATTTGTTATCAGCAAGACCTTTGTTCTTTGCTGTGACCTTACATCGAGTTCCATCGCATCTTACCGAGTCGACGAGACTGCTCTTCATTGCTGGGACATTTCATCGAGCATCACCAAGTCTTACCGAGTTGGCAAGACTTATGTCCTTCACCAAGACCTTTCTCTGAGTGCCCAAAGTGATCCCAAAGACTGTTGTCAGCATGACTTATTCAAGTTGTCAAGACTTCTCAGGGAAGTCTTTTGTCACCGTGAATGAACCAAAAGAATACTCTCTTTGGAGAGACTTACCTTCTTTGATGAGACCTCTCCCTGATGATCTGTGTGTGTTAGCCTGATAGCCATAAGCTATCGGTGAGACCTACACCATTTGTTGGGACATCTCATCGAAGCCCTAGAGTTAGCCCGATAAGATCAATTGTCGCCCAGAGTTCTACCGATCACCAAAAGGTCACGCTGAACACAGAGAGTCACAGCGATAGTCATTTTCGACAAGACATCAACTCTGTCTTGGGGACATGAACCTGTCAAGCAGATTTAGAACAGTTAGTCACCCAGACATGAACAATGTCACAGCGAATTTTCCCTTCAGGAGTTCCATGTCAGTAAGGATTGAGGCACATATTCCAACATTTCTTAATTGTGATCTTAATAGGATTTAAATGTATTAGATATTTTAATAAATTATTTTCATATAATATAAAATTAATAAATATCTTAATTTACATGTATGAACAATGTGATACAAATTAAAATATATGCATTACCATATCTACGTGCAAGAACATAGAATTAATGTGGGGAAAAATTATAGCAAAAACTTTAAAAAAAATCATTCAATATATGATAAAAAATAAATGAACTTAAGGATTAAAATACCTTTATCCTATCTTTTATTTCGTTCTCTTTTAGTGCTTAAATTTTATCATGTCTCTAGGGTTTTAATTTTATCATGTATATGTATATAGTTTCTAATCTTATATGTTTAATTTTAATGTACACAAAAATTATAAATTAGTCCAAATTCATGTTGTACATTTATCTTATTTTACTATGTCTAAATGATGTATTTTAAATGTGTGTTTGATGTATTTTAATGTGTCTAAATGATGCATTGACATATCTACGTGTGCAAGAACATAGAATTAATGCGGGGAAAAAATTATAGTAAAAACTTAAAAAAATATATTTAATATATTATAAAAAATAAATAAACATAAGGATTAAAATCCCTTTATCCTATCTCCTATTTCCTTCTCTTTCAGTGCTTAATTCTTATCATGTCTCTAGGGTTTGAATTTTATCATGTATATATATATAGTTTCTAATCTTATATGTTAAATTTCAATGTACAAAAAAATTATAAATTAGTCCAAATTCATGTTGTACATTTATCTTTGATAAATTGTACATTATTTAATGATCTCTTCAACAAGTATCAATTTATTTTAAATATTTTATTTAAAAATTTAGTGCATGATGCTTTGTTATGTAATTTGTTTGTTGATATTTTTCTTCTAATTGTTTAATATGCAGTGGCCCAATGGAGCGAATACCATCACTTGATGAGTTTTTGATAGATGAACTTTTGCATAACCCTGAGCCCTCAACCTCAAAACCCCCCACCTCAATACTCTCCAACTCAAAGCACCCACCTCAAAACCCCCCACTTCATAACCCCCCACATCCTAACCCCCCCTCCACTTGATGAGGCTCAATTGTGAGTAGACATTAATGCAAATATAAACATTATTCAAGAAAAAATAATTCAATAAAATATGAGCCTCATATGCCCCCCACCTAGCATGGTTTTCATCTTCGATGCAAATTGTTGTTGATTTAGTTTTATCTATTGATGCATATTTAGATAGTTTTTATCATTGAAGGGAGGAGAGGAGGCAATTTTATGCAGATGGAATCTCTTATATAGAGATCCTTGATCTCCATACAAATAAACAAACATTAGCCCCATTTTCATTGACCTTGCAACCAATAAACCAATACCTACAAACAAAAAATGAATTTCAATTGGATGGTGTAGGTATCCTTAGATTGGAACACATTTTTGGGAGCGATCATGGATGGTCTTTGATCATCCACCACACTCTAATTATGAGGTGCCCCTATATTTTTTTTAGGAAATTATGGGTAGAGTTTGAGATGGGTTTAAAACCCAATTAAATTTTGATATGATATCATTCCAGGGAGTTGTTGGTGACATGCCACATCATAGAGTAGGAGCACGTATCAATCCTTATCGACCTACAATGATTCCACCCATTGTTTCTCCTCCATCTCGTTGTATTCCTCCATGATTTCAACATCAGGTAGTGGTTTCAACATTAGCAACATTGAATTTTCTCTCAGAAGATCTCACTGATCAAGCTACCCACATGGTAACTAAATTCAATGGTAGAGAGCATGGAGGAGATGGATTAGTTGGTCCTAGTATCTCCCATGTGTCGATGTCACATTTTTATCAAAGTTACAATAATCCATGTTATGACTCTACTCAAACATCCACTTCAAACACACCTACATTAGAGGTGGGATCATATGTGGATTTATTATGTTCTGCTAATCATCCTACATATTAGATACATATTGTCACATGTTAATTTATTTGAAATATGTAACATGTACATGTATCAAATTTATTTTTAATAACATGAATTTATATATATATATATATATATTAATTTGAAGTGTTTGGTGTATATGAGTGACTTTAGGACATCATCTCAATTAGATCATCTTTGTTTTATGTTGGTATTTGTACAAGGTGACACACCTTATGCTCATGTAAACCAATATATATTGACCCTAAAACTACATATGTATTTATAGTTTTAATTTAAAGTTGCATCAATTAATTTCTTATTTATATATTTTAATTTGCATCCATATAATTGAATTCAATTGTACATGTGTGAAAAAATATTGTAGTTGTAAGGAGGTCATGTGATATCTATGACCAAATAACCACAAGGTGTGGTGAGTGCTCCATCATTAGTTGTCATGCTAACATAAGAGGATGGATTAAGGGGAGATACACATGATCCTTGACTCTAAGTCATGTGATAAATTTATCTATACTTAGAAGATGAATTAAGAGGTGGGAAAGAGGATGACTTAAGGATAGTTAAGATAATGAATTAAGGGGATGCAAGAGAATGGATTTAGGGTAGTTAAGAGGATGAATTAAATGGGTCCTAAGAGGATGGATTAAGGGGGTGATGGGAAAACCATTGATGTCACTTCTTTCCTCATTTAATATTTTAATTATCGAACTAGGTGTCTTAGAGCTATATATGATAAGGATGTCTCCATAGATTGGGAGGGGTTTTGTGTTGGGAATAGGATGCCATTTAATTGAAATCCTAAACATATTTCATGCGTCTCCTAAGTTCTTGGAAAGTATTCCTCAACACTAGGATTAGAAAGAGATTAAATTCGAATGAAATGAACATGTAAATGAAGATTTGTGATTATTCATAAATGATAGGAACATGTGGGGACTTCCAAGAAGATCTCCTACAAAATAGGAGCACATGGGGCACCCACATGGAAGGTGGAACCTGCCTTGCTTTAGTTAACTGTTTGGAGGATTGATAACACTTCAATAATGCATGTTTAGATCCTACAATTTAGGGATTGATATTTACATGAGTGGAGTTTAGTTTAGTTTAGTTTAGTTTAGTTTAGTTTAGTATCAATTCATTTCAGTTTAGTTCAGTTATGGTTCAAAAATCTTCAGTTGAATGCTAGTTGACTTGAGTTGCATTACTAATTACTTTAGTTGCATGGCAGATAACAAGTGGATACATTTATTTAAGTGGGGATGATCAATCATGCATAATGTTTGCATGAATTGGCAGAGAGATATGTTTTAGTTAACTAAGATTGACTTGGACCCACCTTGGGCACCCAAGTTTTAATCTTTGAGTTAACACCTTTTTCATGAGAAGATATTTACAAGGCTCGGTTAAGTGGGCCCATTCTTGGGTGCCAACTTTGAGGTGATGCTTGTAAGATATTTTCTTGACCAACAATCAATTAAGTGTTCAGTTTGGGGCGCCTAAATTGAGAAGACTTTGGTTTGAACTCATATTACACATTGGAACTCTACTTGCACAATCTAGGAATATTTATGCAGGAGCTTTATGCCTTGTTTTTTACAACTATTAGAAGTTACAATGCTTATTAATTGTTCATTAATTGCAAAGTGTATCAGATCTTGTATGTGTTAGCTGTGTTGAGTTTGTGCATGTGTGAGAGTTTGAAGCATGGAATGCATGGATAGCTTGTGTTGAAAAAAGTGCATGAGAGTTTATTGCAGGTTGTGAAGAAGGATTGTTGAAGGCAAGGAAGCATATCAATCAAGGATTGATACAATATTATTGTAATATTA
>VDFB02256770.1:77512-89147 GCA_007258455.2 Sequoia sempervirens | reverse complement strand
TGAATATCCTTTACACACTAGTCTTGCTTTGTTTCTAACAACTTCACCTTTCTTATTCAGTTTATTTTGAAAGACCCATTTAGTTCAAATTACATTTTTATCTTTAGGTCTAGGAACAAGAATTCATGTATCATTCTTATCAATCTGCATCAGTTCTTCTTTCATCGCTTCCACCCAATGTTCATCTTTGCATGCTTCATTGACACTACTAGGCTCAGTATTAGAGATCAAACAATATTCTTCTGCAATTCTTCTCCTAGTTTGAACACCTTTGTTCTTATCACCAATAATATGATCTTTTGAATGATTTAGTCTTACATACCTTGGAGTCTTAGGATTTTCTTGAACTTCAGGTTCTTATGATCTCACTTTAGCACCTTCGCAACACTCCTCTTGTGATTTTTCCTGATTCACGAAATGATCTAAACTTGATTTGAAGTATGGACTTTCTTTCCTTTATTTGTATTGTCCTTTGATCATCGAATCCTTATCCATTAGGTTCAGATGTTGGCAACACAAGGGCCTGGCCCGAGAGGGGCTATTTTGAATTTCCACAGCTCCTAAAAAATAGGAACCTAGGAGGTGGATGCCCAAATTTGGAAAATCAAATTTTTACTTTCATTCATGAAAGCAAGAAAGCAATAAAAGTACTACCTTCCATAATCAACAAGTCCTGAAGTTGAGAAGTTTATTTTATTCAATTTATTTGATTCCATTTATTTTAGTTGCAGATTTCAAGAGGTGGGCATTGCTTTTCTTGAGGAGTTTGGAATGAAAGAAAAATGACAACCAAATGCATTCGAAATTGCATTCCAGGAAAGCATGGTGAAATAAAATTTAATTTCATTCATTTTGAGATGGTTTTTCAGAGGAAGAACATAGGAAGAGAGAAGGACGTCGTGGCTTACCTCCAAGAGTGGATTTGATGGTGTGTTTGTAGATTTGAGAGTGTTTTTATAGGGCACAAAGACACTTTGGTGTTGATTGAAGGGTTTGAATGAACAGAGTGATTTTTGTGTAGGTTGCAAGTTGAGGGAGAAGCTCAAAGAGGGGTGTTGGAATCCTCCATGAGATGGTTTGAAGAATTTTTATTTATAGGTTGAATATAAAAGATAGCAACTACAACAATACTCATTGATGGGGAGTTGATAAATTCAATAGTTTTAATTGGAGGTAAAAAATGGGTTTTGAAGGGGCCTGAAACCCTTTACAAAATAAAGCGGTTGATAAGAAAAGATAACAACATTATGAAACAATCAACCCAATGGCAGTGAACCAACAACCAAAAAGTAGCCAACCAACACTACATATAGTTATTGCATAGTTTGCACACTCTTTTGTAAGAAGGGTTTTGATGAATGAGAGTGCAGATTTATTTGATGTTATAGTTCATTAATTTGATATCATTTTAGATTTCATTAAGGAATGTTTCAGCCCTTGAGTCCTTTGAGGATTTTGTAATGTTTGCATAATTATTTTTGTAATGGAGATTGGTGATTTGGTTACACAAATCTACCCAATTTTTAATACAAATTGCAACAAAGTTTGTGTGAGGTTTTCATGAGTATTTTGGTGTTCTAAGAGAGGTTTTGTATTGTAAGGGATTTTTTTTTATCTCTCATACATTAGTGGTATCATAGAAGAGAATGAAGGTGTGGAATACTTGTAGAAGTCCATCTCTTTGATGTTTTGACAAATTTGTGCATGTTGATAAAGGAAAAAATCAACACAAGATTGTGTAGATTGAAGACATTATTTGTGCAGGATGTTTTGAAGTTATAGATGTTGGTGAAGAATTGATTCCATAATTTGGTTGTTGTAACATACCAAATTGTAGATATTGCCAGGGGTTTCATATGGCATGTTACAACCTCTTCCATTATTGGATTGTAATAGAATAATTTCCCTTCTTTTAATTCAAGAATTTACAAGTTACATATTGCAATTTGGACTGGCAATTATTTTCCAAGTTTCTTTGTATGTTGTTGGATGAAGTTTATGAGCTTTTTAAATTTAAATTGCGGGAGCATCCATGGTGACTTGCAATCTTGCATCGATAAAAAAGGTTAAATTTTTTATTCATGCAATTTTGGATTTTTGAAGTGGATTAAGTTTTGGTTTGAATTATATGGTGAGGATTGATAAGTATTTATCTACAATTAAATTAATTTGTTAATTAAATTCTTGTGCAACTTTGACAAGTTGACTAGTGGGACTTAAAACAAAAAAAGAGAAATAAAACATTAAAATTGCAAATTATTTGGAAAAACTCAAGATGGGCATTGAAAATGGGATAATGGGAAAACCCCTCTTAGAACATCAAAATACTCATGAAAGACTCACAAACATTGTTGCAATTTGTATTAAAATCATGTAGATTTGTACAATCAAATCACCAATCTCCATTACAAAAAACATTATACAAACATTACAAAGTCCTCAAGGGAATCAAGGGTTGCAACATGCCATATGAAATCAAATGAAAACAAATTAATGAACTATCTTCCCTCTCATTCCTCAAAACCCTTCCTGTAAAACTGTGTGCAAACAATGCAGTAACTATTGATTTTATCAACTCCCCATCAAGAAGTATTGCTATAGCTGATGTCTTTTATCTTCAACCTACAAATAAAACTTCTTCAAACCCTCTCATGGAGGATTCCAATTCCCTCTTGAGCTTCTCCTCAACTTGCATGGAAAAAACTAACTCTCCCAAAAAAATTCCTTTGAACAAATTATTTTCTTGCTTTCCCCCTTCTCTAGATTTTCCACCACTTCCTCATAGAATTAATTAAAAAATAATTTTCTTCCCTTTCTTCCCAAGTACACCATATTATTTGTGGATGGAAATTCAAACTTCTCAAAAATAATTAATGCACAATAAAATCCATTTCAAAATGCTTGGACAAAGATAGGAGTTGCTGCTAATTCTCCACTTGCAATTTTAGAAAAAAACAAAAATCAAGTCATGGGCATCCACCTCCAGTCCCTAATTTTTAGGGAAATTATTATTGTGCTTTAAAACATCCATTATCCCATTTTCAATGCCCATCTTAAGTTTTTCCAAATAATTTGCAATTTTAATGCTTTATTTCACTTTTTTGTGTTTTAAATCGCACTAGTCAACTTGTCAAAGTTGCACAAGAATTTAATTGACAAATTAATTTAATTACAGAGAAATACTTATCCATCTTCACTATATAATTCAAACCAAAACTTAATCCACTTCAAAAATCTAAGATTGTACGAATAAAAAATTTAACCTTTTTTGTCGACACAAGATTGCAAGTCACTATGGATGTTCCTATATCAGACACCCATGGTAGAATATAAATGTTTAATGAGTTGTACTAAATTTTTTTTTTCGAATTTATGTCTATCTTAGATCCACCTCTGCTCCTTGTTCATTGGAAATTTTTCTTACTTCTCATCTTACAACTTTACAATAGTATTCCCTTTCATCTTCCCTAATTTTCTCATCCACATGAAATACAAATTACCAAACTCTACCTCCCATCAATGTTCTTTATCAAAATGAAAAAAAAATGGTATTTATACCTTATTCTTCAACACAACATGTGTCATGTATTACCTTTCTTTCCGTTACACCTTTTTCTACTCCTCCTTTAGCCTTGTCTTCAATGCAACTTCCACTCTATTGGTGTATTTAGAAATACACTCTATCGCTGCAAACTTATTTTCTACACCCAAAACAATATTAGAATGATAATATTGTAACTCATCATCCACCTTCTGCAACAAGTAATCAAGTTCTTCTATTAGGTAATCTTCACCTTCATCATTCTCAAACAAGGAATCATCAACAATCCCCAACATCACATTCACATCTTGCAACCTTTGTGTTAGTTGAAATTTTCTCATTTCTCTCTCCTTCGATTACTTCCAATTGCATTAGAAAATAATCCTCCTCACCTTCATCCTTTTTCTATAACTATTTCAAATCACTAACCAAAAAAATTCCAACCTTGCTAAATACCTTGCCTCCTCCTCTCATCCAATGCCTTCAACTTATGATGAACTCCATCCTTTTTCAAACTATAAGTGTTTGCACATCCATCATGGCCTACTTTCCTATCAAACTGCCACAATCTACCCAACAACAAATGAAAAACATCCATGTTCATAACATCACACAATACTTCATTATAATAACTTACAATCTTAAATCTTACCACACATTTTTCATTTACCAACACTTTGTGATCATCCTAAAACCATGAGATCCTGTGAGGATGTAGGTGCCTCTTTCTCTCCAACATCAACTTCTCAACCATCTCTATAGAAACAATATTATTAGTACTACCACCATCAATAATGAATTTATAAACTTTACCTTTGAATTTTTATCTTGTATGAAACAATCTCCTCCTTTGATTGGGTTCACTATTTTCATTCATCAAAACTCTCCTCATCATCAAGACTTCACCATCTTCAGCTTCTTTGGAATGTGTTGAATGTGCATCTTATCCATTTATGTTTGCTGCTATATTCTGATTTATAGTTCTTCTTCTTGGTCTTTCCTCTTCATGAGGACACTCATATGATTTGTGCCCCTCTTCTCCACACTTGAAACATGTTATTTTAAAATTTCCTCTTTCAAATCCCCTACCTAATCTTCTCTTCCTCTAAAATTTTGATCATGGGGCTTGCTTGAGTTTTCACATCTTTCATCTTTTCTACCCTTAATGTCTCTAATCTATTGTTCATCCTCTTTTTGTTGCACATAATCCCTATCCATTCCCTTCTTTTTATTCTCAAACCTCTTGTTCATCCTTTCTTTTGTCTTCAATGATATTGGATAAGCATCTTCCATTGTCACAACTCTAACCAGTGCCATCTCTTCTTGAATACTTGATCTCAACCTGTTTATGTATCTTGCAACCTTTTCCTTGGTTGCATCTGAATGTCTAGTCTATATAATAATTCTATGAAACTCTTTTGTGTACTCCTTTACTGCATTGCTTCCTTGCTTCAAGCTTTGTATCTTTTTAAGCAATTCCATCTCAAAGTCTATTGGAATGAATTGCCTTTTCATTTTCTCTACCACTTTGTCCCATATTTTAATCTTCTCTTTTCCTTTTCTTCCTCTTTCCAACTGAATTTATCTCCATGAGATTGAAGCATTTCCCTTTAATTTTTTCTTGGGAAACCTTACTCAGTCTGGGTCTACAACTTCCTCAAATTCAAAATACTCTTCCATATCATTTATCCAGTCTATCAATTCTTCTAGATTCAAACTCCCATTAAAGGTAGGAACATCAATACTTGGTTTTTTTCTCATTTTTGTTAAAACTCTCAACAATGGATCCCTTGCAACTGCTGCAACTTCTTCTCTTGTTCAGTATCCAAACTAGCATTCTCTATGTTTTCATCTTCTTTTCACTTCCTTGGTCTCTCATTCTTGCAAATCCTATCCTTATCTCATTTTGCAAAGTTTCAACTTGCCTTCTCAAAACTCTAAAATCATCATTCCTGACCAAATTATCTCCTATTCCTCTTCCTCTACCTCCACCATGATGGGATCCTCTCCCATCCATTTTCTTTTTTCAATAGAAACAACACAGTCCTAGTGCAATTGCCTCTCTTTGATGGTCTATTACACACTCAAGGTCAACCTGGATCTAATACCACTAATTTATGAGCTAATTAAACTAAATTATCTTGTTGCAATTTAAATTTAACAGGCTCATAAACTTCATCCAACAACATACAAAGAAACTTGGAAAATAATTTCCAGTCCAAATTACAATATGCAATTGGTAAATTCTTGAATTAAAAGATGGGAAATTATTCTATTACAATCCAATCATGGAAGAGGTTGTAAAAATCCATATGAAACCCCTGGCAACATCTACAATCTGATATATTACAACAACCAAATTCTAGAATGAATTCTTCACTAGCACCTCTAACTTCAAAACACCCTGCACAATCAATGTCTTCAATTTGCACATTCTTGTGTTAATTTTTTCCCTTACCAACACCCAAAAATATGTCAAAACATAAAAGAGATGGCCTTCTACAGGTATACCACACCTTACTTCTCTTCTTTGTGTTTTTCCTATGAAAAACCTTTAAAAAAAATGAATGAAATTCAAATTTTATTCAATCTTGCTCTCCTAAAATGTAATTTCAATGAATTTCAATATCATTTAGTTGTCATTCCAAATCATCTCCAAGAAATCAACGCCTCCACCTCAAGGAAGTAAATAAAATCTAATTAAATATTCAAATATGCATAAAATATTTGTTTTAAATCTACCAGACTTAACCAAAATGAAATATGGCTTTTAAATGACTTTAATGGTTTCCCAAATAAAGCAGAAAAACAAAATCCATAGCTTGGGTGCCCACCTCCATATTTCCTATTTTTTAGGAGCTTCAAGTTGACACAGGATTGCACTGAGCCATGGATGCTTTTGCATCACCAAAGCACCCTTAATAGCCCACACCAAGCACACAAGATAGGGAGAAAGAAATAAACAAGCGTGTCTAGGGCTAGCAAACCCTAGCATGCAACATATTGATTGTGCCTGCTTCCGTTAACCCTTCCATTGCTCTCAACTCAAGTTAGAGCACATTTTTTATATTTCTTAATTGTGATCTTAATAGGATTTAAATGTATTAGATATTTTAATAAATTATTTTCATATAATATAAAATTAATAAATATCTTAATTTACATGTATGAACAATGTGATACAAATTAAAATATATGCATTACCATATCTGTAAGGAAAGCAATGGTACAGAAACAACTTTCCGAACATGAAAACCACAGTGAAGTAAGCAGACAATACTTTTTAATTTTTATAATTACAATCCAATTAAGACACACATGAAAGATTTGCAGAAATATAGAAGATACTCAAAGACAATGAACAACAGATTTACGTGGGAAACCCTTTCAGGAAAAAACCCACCACACCAAACTGAATCTCTTTGTATTACAGTAACAAAAATTACATACAATCAGAGATACAACTCTCTAGTATTAGTTCACAGTAGCTACATTCACTATTCATCCAGTTACAGAAAATCTCTCAACAATTCGATTTCACTCATTGTAATTTCAAATCAGAATCGATCCTTTAAATCTTATCACATTCTAATTTTTGCCTTCTGTTCATCCTTATCCGCCATTGCCCATCGTAGAAAGTTCCTCTTGAGAAGTTGATTTTTCCCTGCATGCTGTTCAGCTCCAGCGTCGCAACAGTTGCAAAAATCTAACTGCCATCCATTCAAAAATCACTTCCTCTAATTGGTCCACGAGGCTCCACATAGCATGGTCAAACTGGTCAAAGGCATTCAACTTTGTTGGCATATTGATGAGACACTAACAGTGTCTCCCCGATGCCACAAAGTCTTCATATCGATATCGGCATAATTCCCAATAGTCGGCAAGACGTTATAATGAACGCCATGAGTCATACTGAATCCATTGATATCCAAAGCATCCTTATTGGCAAGAGATTTCTCATTGGCAAGATGTTTTAACGATGCTTGCAAGTCATATCAAACTCAGCGAGACCATCGGCAAGGCATACTGATCTCGCCAAGACCTCATAGCAAAGTATTTGAGTCATGTCGTCGTGTGTTTTTCATTTGGCATGACTATCACTTTTCGGTGAGACTCATATTGAGTGCCACAAGTCACAATGATGAGACATTCCATTGACAAGACATATAGATCTTCGCCAAGACCTCTCACCGAACCTTCATGTTACATCGATGAGCATTTGTTATCAGCAAGACCTTTGTTCTTCACTGTGACCTTACATCGAGTTCCATCACATCTTACCGAGTTGACAAGACTGCTCTTCATCGCTGGGACATTTCATCCAGCATCACCAAGTCTTACCGAGTTGGCAAGACTTATGCCCTTCGCCAAGACCTATCTTTGAGCGCCCAAAGTGATCCCAAAGACTATTGTCGATGTGACTTATTCAAGTTGCCAAGACTTCTCAGTGAAGTCTTTTGTCACCGTGAATGAAACTAAAGAATACTTTGGTCGGCGAGACTTACCTTCTTCAATGAGACCTCTCCCCGATGATCCGTGTGTGTTAGCCCGATAGCCATAAGCTATCGGTGAGACTTACACCATTCACTAGGACATCTCACCAAAGCCCTAGAGTTAGCCCGATAAGATCAATTGTCACCCAGAGTTCTACCAATCACCAAAAGGTCACGCCGAACACAGAGAGTCACAGTGATAGTCATTTTTGACAAGACATCAATTTTATCTTGGCGACATGAACCTATCAAGCAGATTTAGAACAATTAGTCGCCTAGACATGAACAATGTCACAATGAATTTTTCCTTCAAGAGTTCCATGTCAGTAAGGATTGAGGCACATATTCCAACAAGCTTCCACTTGACGAAGATCTTACTGAAACCTCCAGAGCATAAACAAACTACTAAAAAACATGGGCCAAGAGGCCCATCGAACTAGCACACCACCTGTATTTGTCTGTGATCACAGGCTTCGTCAATGCATCTGCAACATTCTCCAGAGTATCCACTTTCTCCAAAGAGACCTTCCCATCCTCCACCATATCTTGTACAAAGTGATACTGTACATCTATATGTTTCGTCCTGGCATGGAAAGTAGGATTCTTTGCCAAACATATAGCACTCTGGCTGTCATAGTAAATAGTAATTTTTCTTGCATCAAAACCAATGTTAGAACACAATCGTTTTAACCAGATTGCTTCTTTATAGGCATGTGTAGCTGCCATGTATTCTGCCTATGTAGTGGACAAAGTGACTACAACTTGCCGCTTGCTCATCCAACTCACTGCACCACCATTCATCATGAAAACATATCCACTAGTGGATCTTCTGCTGTCAATGTCCCCTGCCCAATCAAAATCCACATAAACTTGAATGCTGAGAGTCTTTTGTGATTCAACCAAGTTACCATGGTAACACAAAGCATAGTCTAAAGTACCCTTCAGATATCTAAAATTCTTCACAACATCCCAATGTGTCCTTCCAAGATTAGCCATAAAGGACTAGAACTCCCATTGCTTGGGCAATGTCTAGCCTTGTATAGACCATTGCATACATAAGCTGCCAACCGCACTAGCATAAGGTACACTGGTCATGTCCTCCATCTCGATTAGGAGATTTTGGACAATCCAATAGATAGCTTTTGTTCCTTGTGTAACTGGAACAACTAGCTGCTTGCACTCAGTCATAAATCTCTCTAGGTCATGTATACAGGTGAGCCAAAGTTTTCTATTTTTCTTGTCCTGTTTTTCCATTCCCAGAATCTTTGCTGCACCAAGATCTTTCATTTCAAACTTTACTTTAGGAACAACTGAGACTTAAAGATCAGAAATCATTAGCTTACTATTTCCTATGAACAACATATCATCAACATAGAGAGCAATAATAAGGACTTGATCACTTTCAGCTTTGTAATATACACAATGATCACATTTTGATCTTACAAATCCCAATGACAAAACAAAAGTGTCAAATTTTTGGTACCACATTCTAGGAGACTGTTTTAACCCATACAGAGATTTCTTCAACTTGCAAACCAGTCTTTCCTTACCTTTTTCCACAAAGTGCTCTGGCAGGGACATATAAATTTATTCTTCAAGGTCACCATGAAGAAATGTTGTCTTCACATCCATCTGCTCAATTTCTAAGTCATACGCTACTGCAAGTGACAAAAGAAATCTAATAGATGTTAGCTTAGCTACAGGAGAAAATATTTCTCCATAATCAATTCCCTCTAGCTAGGAATAACCTTTCGCAACCAGCCTTGCTTTATATTTTTCCACACTGTCATCCAGACCTATTTTCTTTTTAATTACCCCTTTGCAGCCCACAACTTTTCTACCTTTATGCAATGGCACCAAACTCCAGGTATCATTCTTTTCTAATGATGTCATCTCTTCATTCATGGCTTCCAACCAAGAGTTTGAATCAGACATTCTAAATGCCTCTTTCATAGTCCTAGGTTCATCAATGCTAGAAATTAAAGCATAGGCACAAGTAGACTCTATTAAAGAAAACCCATACCTATCAGGTTGCTTTCTTTCATGAGTTAACCTCCTCAAAGGCTAAGGCTGAGGTGGTTCTTCATCTTCTTCAGAACTTTCAGAACTACTCGAGCTCTCCTCAGTATTAGGTACATTTTGATTTTTCAATTCCTTTTTATTTGGTGTTAGAGGAATTCCTACTACAACCTTTTCATTTTCTGATTTTGTAGTGCCCTCCATTTGGGGTTGTCGTTGATGTCAAGTAGCTTGTTGTTGGTAATGTCATAATGATGTGGTGATTTTATTATTTAATTTAATTTTAAGGTTATGAGATAACACTAATAATATGCTTGGATTTGATTAATTAAGTTAATTTAATTATAAGGTTACTTGTTTTAATTGGAATTAAATAAATAATTAGATTCAATAATAAACGTTAATTTAATTATCTTTGGGAGTTAGTTATTTAAAGTAATCGGATTAGATAAGGAAAGGTAATTATCATTTAATGATTAAAATCGATTAATAAATTTAAAAGTGAGAAAATATTAGAAAGGATTAAATATTAAAATTGTACTTAAGTTTAAATAAATTAAGGTGAAAATATTTATTAAAATAAATATATTTTATTGTAACTAAAAGAAAGATTAAATTATTAAATATTTATTAAATATTTAATAGTTGATCTATTTGGTTCATATATTAAAGAGTCAATTATAAAAATGACAAATAAGGGTAGTGGATGGCATTCAATCATAACTCTTGGAAGTGCAATGGTCTGCTAATGGGAGTGTAAAAGACACCATCAAGGAAATTATAATAAGTGTTAGAAGTCGAATGGTTCCGAGGAGGGGAGTGGAAAAGACATCATGAAACAAATTATAAACAAGAATTATTTTGGAGGTAAGAGGAAGGAAGCTTGGAATCGGGCGGACGTTGTAAACTTGGCGGTCATCATCACTATGAAGTCTATAACTCATGGGAATTCGATTAAGGTCAGATCTTAACTTTATTCTCTTGCGCCTTTTGAAGCCTTCATAGTATTCTTGCCTTTGTCGTGACTTGGAGTAGCCGATTCCCATTGACTGTGATTTCGTACATGGAATGATTCTATCTTATATCGATGTCTATATTTTGTTATGATTTTCTTTGCTCTTAATATTGTAAAAAGTTTGAATAAGCAACTGTAGAGAGATTGGTTTGGTTTGTCTCCTTTAAAGCAAAATATGCTTGATAGGGTATCGTTGCATGTTGCCTGTAAACTTCGTTGGTTGGTATGATCATTATGGGCTAACAGTTCCTAGACGTTGTTTCTTCTGCGTACGTTTAGTATTCCAAAATTTCTTTAGGAAAGATTTGTAACTGTATTCATAATCTTCTACACATCATTAAAGTTGTGTCTCATTGATTTACCAATAATGAGTTTCTATAAAATTTAATTTATGCATATCTTGTGTGGCGGCACTCTGTCAACAGTTCACATGTCCTGCCCACGCCTTCACATTTTATATGCATGTCTCCTTGCGCACTCAATGACCAACTATAATTGTAATGCATTTGCTTGTACTTCGATGGATGCTCCTTCATCATCTCTGGATATCTTCTTCTGACAATCTAT
>VDFB02256770.1:43392-77412 GCA_007258455.2 Sequoia sempervirens | reverse complement strand
AACAATGTACATGTATCAAAATTTATGTTTAATAACATGAAATTATATATATATATATTAATTTGAAGTGTTTGGTGTAGATGAGTGACTTTAGGACATCATCTCAATTAGATCATCTTTGTTTTATGTTGGTATTTGTACAAGGCGACACACCTTGTGCTCATGTAAACCAATATATATTGACCCTAAAACTACATATGTATTTATAGTTTTAATTTAAAGTTGCATCAATTAATTTCTTATTTATATATTTTAATTTGCATCCATATAATTGAATTCAATTGTACATGTGTGAAAAAATATTGTAGTTGTAAGGAGGTCATGTGATATCTATGACCAAATAACCACAAGGTGTGGTGAGTGCTCCATCATTAGTTGTCATGCTAACATAAGAGGATGGATTAAGGGGAGATACACATGATCCTTGACTCTAAGTCATGTGATAAATTTATCTATACTTAGAAGATGAATTAAGAGGTGGGAAAGAGGATGACTTAAGGATAGTTAAGATAATGATTTAAGGGGACGCAAGAGAATGGATTTAGGGTAGTTAAGAGGATGAATTAAATGGGTCCTAAGAGGATGGATTAAGGGGGTGATGGGAAAGACCATTGATGTCACTTCTTGCCTCATTTAATATTTTAATTATCGAACTAGGTGTCTTAGAGCTATATGTGATAAGGATGTCTCCATAGATTGGGAGGGGTTTTGTGTTGGGAATAGGATGCCATTTAATTGAAATCCTAAACATATTTCATGTGTCTCTTAAGTTCTTGGAAAGTATTCCTCAACACTAGGATTAGAAAGAGATTAAATTCAAATGAAATGAACATGTAAATTAAGATTTGTGATTATTCATAAATGATAGGAACATGTGGGGACTTCCAAGAAGATCCCCTACAAAATAGGAGCACATGGGGTGCCCACATGGAAGGTGGAACCTGCCTTGCTTTAGTTAACTGTTTGGAGGATTGATAACACTTCAATAATGCATGTTTAGATCCTACAATTTAGGGATTGATATTTACATGAGTGGAGTTTAGTTTAGTTTAGTTTAGTTTAGTTTAGTTTAGTATCAATTCATTTCAGTTTAGTTCAGTTATGGTTCAAAAATCTTCAGTTGAATGCTAGTTGACTTGAGTTGCATTACTAATTACTTTAGTTGCATGGCAGATAACAAGTGGATACATTTATTTAAGTGGGGATGATCAATCATGCATAATGTTTGCATGAATTGGCAGAGAGATATGTTTTAGTTAACTAAGATTGACTTGGACCCACCTTGGGCACCCAAGTTTTCATCTTTGAGTTAACACCTTTTTCATGAGAAGATATTTACAAGGCTCAGTTAAGTGGGCCCATTCTTGGGTGCCAACTTTGAGGTGATGCTTGCAAGATATTTTCTTGACCAATGTTCAGTTAAGTGTTTAGTTTGGGGCACGTAAATTGAGGAAGAATTTTGTTTGAAGTTAGATCACAAGGTGGAACTCTACTTGCACAATCTAGGCATATTTTTTTATGAGGAGCTTTATGCTCTTGTTTTTTACAACTATTAGAAGTTTACAATGCTTATTAATTGTCTATTAATTGCAGCAAGTGTATCAGATCTTGTATGCAGGTTAGCAGGTTGAGTTTGTGCATGTGTGAGAGTTTGAAGCATGGAATGCATGGATAGCTTGTGCTGCAAAAAGTGCATGAGAGTTTATTGCAGGTTGTGAAGAAGGATTGTTGAAGGCAAGGAAGCATATCAATCAAGGATTGATACAATATTATTGTAATATTATTCTAAGGTTAAATAATACAAGTACTATTGATTCTGGTGGAGTTTCTTCATGTATATGTTGTGTCACTTCTATCTTCTTGTCTCATTCTTCTACAATCTTTTGTCTCTTTCTAAAATTGGTAAAATTGATCTAAACAGATTAATAAAACACAAATAATTATATCAAAGAACACTTAATTAAATCTACAGTTTCATAGTTTTACAAGTTTTAAGCTACATAATTACCTTCATTTTCAACATTTGGTATCAGAGCTAGAGGTTGGGTAGAGTTTGAGACACCTTTCTCTTAAAATTTTGAAGGTTTTTTGGCTGTAGTCGGAGATTTTACTATTGTGTTATTACAGATTTGTAAAAGAAGTGTGTTTTATCTTCTTGGATTAGAGATTATGGTTTACTTGACCTTTTGGGAGCTATGTCATTTACAGCGGATTCTTTGATTGTGTTGAGGCCATGGATGATATTCATTTAGAATATGGTCATCACGATGTCGTGGATAGCTTGGTTACATGTTCCAATGGGAGCTTTTGACAGTGATGGTTTGATGTTTATCTTGTTTCCATGTATAGGTCAATATAATAGTTCAGTGGGAGCTTTGGTAGGATATGGTTATCTTCATGTAATTTGAAGAGTTTTAAACATCTTGTTTCATGGAGGACCCTTAGATTCCTTAGTAAAGGTGTTATTTTTTGTTCCTTTGGAGAGGATGTAGTTCCGTATGGTTTTGAGTATTAATCATTTTCTTGGAGCTTCATGATTATGCAAGTTGCATTTGAAGTTGGCATGGATTGATTGGTGGGTGCTCATGGATACTAGAGAGACTTGGGTTAGGATGGATATTTCTTATGTTAAGAGATATGTGTTGGAATGGTTACTTGTTATAAAAAAAATTCAACATTAAAGACCGACGATCCTACACCTAGAAATGCATGCGAGTCCATCATAGACCTGATGAGAAGGTTGTCTTTATTGAAAGCCTATATTGCTTGGTGTTGTATGCATAGGAAAATTGTGTATCCCACTCTTGGTCTACTCAGCAGGTAAATAATTTAAGAGGTGTTTCTCGCCTGATTATTAGATGCATTTTTTATATGTATCTTGTCTTCTCTTATGCATTATTCTTGAAAATTGAGTTTTGAGGGATTGTTGAGAAGTAGATGCATGATTTTATGTATTTCCATTGTTCTCCTTGCAATCTTGAACTTGAATTAGTTCTGAGGATTTGGTTAGGAGAGGTATGGGATATAGGTAGTGGCTTTGGGCATGTTCCCTTTTGTTGTGGGAATGTTTGGCTAAGTTTGATCTACTTTATGTGAGAGGTTTACATCTAAGTTTCGCCATGTTTCATTATAAGTTGAATGGTTAGATGTTGATATCCTTTCAGTTTGGGAGTGTTGAAGGAGATCTTACTTTACACAGTCTAGCACATGTTAGTGTGGTATAAGAACATGGTTTGATTTTTAGGTTCTCTCTTTGTGGGAATATTGTCTTCTTCTTGAAGGTTCTTATGTTATGAGAGATGTATTTTGCATATCATTATATGCTTCTTTGACACTATGATAGAGGAGTTAGCCACATCCTCTATGTGAAGTGATATAGGAGGACTTGTTAATGTTGTGATTTTTTTTTCAAATTTGAAATTACCTGTGTAGTGGGAGTTCTAGAAGGTATATGTGTTTTTTATGAGAGGGGAACCTCTCTTGAACTAGTTACACTTTACTACAGTGAGTTACTTCAGAGGTTTTTTATCGCATGTCTATGTGTGTTATTACCTTGAAGTCTTATTTTGTAGGATGGTGGATATACAGGGACTTGTTTGTAGATTTGGATTGTTATGTTGATAGCATGAAGTTCTACCTATGATAGTTTGGTTATAGAGACTTGAGAAAGGTATTGATTGAGAAAGTTGACACTTTGATCAATGTTGCAGATAATTTGTCTTGGTGCACGAAGGCCATTGGTCTTGAGTCTTTTACTTGATTTATAATAATGATTCCTTGTTTAGAATAATTGCAATGTTTAATTTCAAGTGGGAGAATGTTGGGAATACGATGACATTTAATTGGAATCCTAAACATATTTCAAGTATCTCTTAAGTCCTTGGAAAATATTCCCCAACACTAGGATTAGAAAGAGATTAAATTCAAATGAAATGAACATGTAAATTGACATTTATGATTATTCCTAAATGATATGAAAATGTGGGGATGTCCAAGAAGAGCTCCTACAAAATAGGAGGACATGGGGTGCCCACATGGAAGGTGGAACCCACCTTGCTTCAGTTAACTATTTGGAGGATTGATAAAACTTCAGTAATGCATGTTTAGATACTACAAATTAGGGATTGATATTTTCATGAGTAGAGTTTAGTTAAGTGCAAGTTTAGTTAAGTTCAATTCAGTTCATTTCAGTTTAGTTACGGTTCAATTATCTTCAGTTGCATGTAGTTAGTTTTAGTTGAATTGAGTTGACTTGAGTTGCATGACTAATGACTTCAGTTGCATGACAAATAATGGGTGGATACATTTAGTTAAGTGGGGATGATCAATCATGCATAATGTTTGCATGAATTGGTGGAGAGATATGTTTCAGTTAACCAAGACTGACTTGGAACCACCTTGGGCACCCAAGTTGGCATCTTTGAGTTAACACCTTTTGCATGAGAAGATATATACAAGGCTCGGTTAAGTGGGCCAATTCTTGGGCCCCAACTTTGAGGTGATGCTTGCAAGATATTTTCTTGACCAACGTTGAGTTAAGTGTTCAGTTTGGGGTGCCTAAATTGAGGAAGACTTTGGTTTGAACTCAGATCACAAGGTGGAACTCTACTTGCACAATCTAGGTGTGGTTTTTTGTGAGGAGATTTATGCTCTTATTTTATACAACTCTTAGGAGTCTACAATGCTCATTAATTATCTATTAATTGCATCAAGTGCATTAGATCTTGTATGCAGGTTAGCAGGTTGAGCTTGTACATGTGTGAGGGTTTGAACCATGGCATGGGATGTGTGGATTCATTCTTGGTCACATGCAATGCATGGATATCTTGTGTTTTCAAAAGTGCATGAGAGTTTATTGCAAGTTGTGAAGAAGGATTGTTGAAGGAAAGGAAGTATATCAATTAAGGATTGATACAATATTATTGTAATCTTATTCTAAAGTTAAATAATACAAGCACTATTTGATTTTGGTGGATTTTTTTCCTGAAAGGGTTTCTCCACGTATATGTTGTGTCACTTCTATCTTCTTCTCTCATTCTTCTACAATATTTTGTCTCTTTCTACAATTGGTAAAATTGATCTAAACAAATTAATCATACACAAATAAGTTATTCCTTAACTAATGCTTATTAAAACTTAAGTAACTTAGTTTAGACTCAACCTAACTTAATTGTAATTGATTCATGGAAGAATTAAAATGTAACTAAATTTACAATTAATCTAAAATTCAAAATTCAAAATTTATTTTTATTTTTCTTGAAAGAAAGTCTATTTTATGATTATAAGAAAGTAAATATTAATCTAGAAAATAACAACACTAATTTCCATGAATAAATTCCAAATAAGTGTCAGTTTTATCTTCCCGTCAATCATCATCATTAATTCTACCAAAACCATTATGCATATGAAAATAGTTACTAAATCTAATTCCTATGAACAACACTAAGATTTAAAGTAAACAAATAAATATTAATGTATAGTGAAAAATAATAAATTATCTTGGTAACACAATGAACTAGTCCAAAAAATATGAATAGATGCAGTTACTAACAGTGATTAAACATAAATCGAGATTCTTAACTTTTCACTTGATATAAATTGAACAAAAATTAATTGAATCAAAAGAATAAAACACAGGATCACCTCCTTCAGTTGAGTGGTCCCTTCCCTTCCTCTAGTGGGACCCTTAACACAAAGATTCAAATTAAATTCTTCTTTGCATTCAAATTGGTCTGAATAGGGAAATGGAACAAAAGTGCATAGTATAGTCATTACAATATCAGGCAAAAAATTATCTAACTCCTAGACTATCCCTAAAGATGGATACTTATAGGAATATCCCTTATTTGAATTCAAAATCATGGTGCTATCCACCAAGATACAAAAAAATATATATATAACTAGAACATAACTAAAAATGTTAGAGAGAATTCTGCCACATAATAGCTGAACAAGAAGTTTCCAAACTGATTAGAGAAGTCGATTTGAAATTATG
This sequence comes from Sequoia sempervirens, assembly GCA_007258455.2. Classification (NCBI taxonomy): domain Eukaryota; kingdom Viridiplantae; phylum Streptophyta; class Pinopsida; order Cupressales; family Cupressaceae; genus Sequoia; species Sequoia sempervirens. The sequence continues at coordinate 71,417 of VDFB02256770.1, read as the reverse complement.
ATGAATTAGTATCCAACTGGAGCAATCAGGAGTGTGACAGATTCTAAGTTGTTAAATAGAGATTTTAACAAATCCACCTCATGAAGTAAGCATTAAATCACCTGAATGGAATCCTAAGAATAGGATGTTAATGTGACAACAAAGATTTCATATTGAATAGTATTCCATCATTAACATCATTAAAAGCAACACATTCAATGCAAAGTATTATTTCTAACATGTTCCCTAATTAGTTAAATATAAAGAAAAAAAAAACATAAAAGCATATATTCTACCTCCAACATTGTTAATTAACAGTATAATAAAGTTTTTGTGAGCAAAAAATGAAAATTTAAAGTATCATTTAAAGCACTCACCATTCTCTCCCTCTTTCTGTCAACATGTCCTCATGGTTGAGGATCTAGAAAATTTATGTTTCTTTTCACTATCTAAGTAACCATATCAACACATTAGCACATTCCAACATATATTGTATGAAGGTCCTCGAATGAGCATACCCATTCAGTTGTTCAATTTATTTCATTTAATCCCTCAAACTTTCCCCTATAAATTATGGTGGTGCATCTAATGTAGGTGTAGGAATTATGATTAAGGGTGGTCTGAATCTCATTCCAATCTATCAAAGTTCTTACTCTAGTGAGACTCCAGGTAATATTTCATGGATAGATGGGTTCCCTTCTTCTCAATGGCATTGGGATGTTGTGAAACCTCTCTCCTACTCCAGCCAAAGCTTTGTATGGAAGTTGATCTTGTATATCATTGAAAACATGAATGCTTTTAGATAAACTCCACCTATAAACTAGTGTTATTTTCTGCAATAGTGCAAAATATCTTAATGCGGCTCTGAAAGTCATTGACCAGGGGGTTTCATCTCTCATAGGGAGACCCAATTTCATCTATGCACCTCTATACCGAGCTATTTGATTTTCCCATTTAACTTGATTTTTCAGCATTGATACAAAAGACCTTATTTGTAATTATCCTATGAAAGCATTCAAAAATGACCAAGGAAAATGGCTAGGAAGAAAACTATGTTGAAAATATTCACACATTTGATTCTGAACAGTCGGATGTAAAAGTCTTCTAGAAAATCACTATCATCATCATAATTAGTTTTTCTCTTCAGAACCATTTGATTGATTTTCCATTGAAGAAATATTTCCCTCAAAAATAATGTATATAAAACTGATGGTTTTTTCATAGACATCATTGTAGAGAACAATTTTGCAACTTACTCAAACCTTTCATTTTCTTCATTTCTTTCTTTCTCTAACTGTTGAACTTGATTCTTGAATTGATAATTTTCTTGTTTATGTTTCATTGTTGTTAGAGAAATGTATCTTCTTGGAACAAATGTTGGAGTAGGCATGTTGGAAGAATGAAGAAGAACATATTATTATACAAGTTTTGTGTTTTCATTGATGTCACCATGTTATATGAGTTGCAATTGCAAGTTCAAGTTCTAGTTTGATCTAATATTCTAAACTGGTATTTGAACTAGTATGCAATTACTATCCTCTAGTTTTTGGTATCCAATCCTCTACTAATGATTATTGTTGCTTGCAACTTTGGGAAATGGTTTTTGGATGTCAGAAGGTTGTATGTGCAGAATTTCACATGCTCAGGTGCTCATATGGCTAATCAACATTATTTTGTTGTTTCATTTTTGCTATTAAGTATGTCTCTGGCTAACCTAATGTATTGTTGTTGTAATGGATTAATTTTTATTGTGCAGATGTATGTGTGACCTATCTTAGGTCCATGCCAACATGTTGTAGCATGTTACACACTTGAATTGTTTTAGGAAATATTTTGTACATGCTTGAAGACAACAATTGATATTTTTGGTGAGTAAGGGTTGTATCTAATTAGGCCAACCTAATCGATGCTTGTGGATGAATCAAATATATATGTTGGATAGTTTTGAGGTTGATGAAGTGGATTGTGAAGTGAATTGTGAATGTGAAGAAGTGTGAAGATGATGAAGTGTGTTAATTCAGTTTATTGAGCATCAAAGGAACTTAATCAACACTTGTTAGGTGTAACCTTATCAGTTCATTTTCTAGTTGTAATCCATTTTTTCATTGTATCTCTATAGGTAGTGAGCCTCCCATGTTGGACAGTGAGTCCAGGTAGTGAGCCACCTTTTTTTAATATCTTATAATCGGTTATACTATATGGTGAGCTAACCCTCACCATGGTTTTTCCCATTTTTGGTTTTCCATGTAAAAATCTTGGTGTTCATGTGTTTTGTGCTTTCATGTTCTATTAATGATCTTTCTTATCTTTACTATTAGATGCATTAGAGTAATTGGATGGTATTTATTCAATAAGTTTAAGATGATACTAATTCACCCCCCCTCATAGTATCTTGGGTATTCAACAAGGTGTAGGTGGTGGAATAGGAGGTAAATTGAGGTATCTGGATGGAGCATATGAGGTGGAAGCCTCTTGAAACTATAATTTGTTGCATAGTTGTCTCAATTATTCCTCTTTTTGTTCTAACTCTACCTTTAACTTTGTTATTTCCTTTGCATTTGCTAATGCCTATGCATTAGCTTGTTGAAAAGCCTCCTTTATTTTTTTTAACTATCCTTGCAAACTATTTTCTTTTTCTTACCATTTCCTTTTTGATTTCTTCTGGTTTATTCATAGACTATTGCAACTCTTCTTCTTTCCTTTTCAATTTCTCCTCAAGAAATTGCATTTTTATTTTCTCTTCCTCTAACTCTGCTTGCATTCTAGATATTTCCATTGCTCTTACTAACTCTTCTTCCACCATCCTTTCTTCTTCCTAAATTTTAGGAGATTCCTCTTGTTCAGTCATTGGCTCTTTACCCTTCTTATTTCATAACCCAGAGAGGGTGGAGGAGAAGATTCAGTCTCCTCATCTTCAAATTCCTCAAAAGCTTCTCTTTCCTTAGTTTGATTATCAAATTCTTCAGCAAAGCTATCTTTAACTAAAATATGAGAAGATTTTTTAGCATGATGTGAGCTATATGATTCTAACATAGGGTTTCTTTTAGGAGATGGAAGTGGGACTTCATGTAGACTAGCAGCTCATTTAGTAGACTATATAGGGGTTTGAACCTTTTCATGGATTTCTATAGTATCCTGAGGAGATTTAGGGGGTTTTTCAGATAAACTTTCAAGAGTTGGAATATGGGTATCAAAAGTACTAGGGTTTTCTTCTTTAGAATTTTGATTTTTCTTTTTAGATACACTACGGGTTACCCTAATGAATTCATGTAGCTTCCTCTTTTTTTGTTTGTCTTTTTCCAGAAGATCCCTCTTTTTCAATTTTTACCCCCTTTACTGCGGTCCCCTTCTTGGGTTTTCTTCCATGTTTAATAGTGAGAGTTGACAAAAATTCAAGCCACCCTTACTTGTTGGACTCTTTCCTCAAAAAAATGGTGCTTTATAATCAAATGCATCAAACTATAATATTTGATAGATGATGTACCCCTAGATTTTACTCTTGATATCATAATAGAGATTTGAAAAAATAGAAAAGCAGGTAGATTGATTTTTGCAAAAGGTTTGGTATTACCATACCTTAAATGAATTAGCAGTCACATTCTTGGCCCCAATATTTTTCCACATTGTCCTTCGTAGGTAAAGAACTTCATTAACCACATAACAACAATTTTCCTAGGTTCCTCTAGGCTATTATGAGTTATTCCCTTCTAACTTCCCTCGTGCCATTGAATTTCAAGTTGCCTCTTAGGTTCCTAATGAAGTGCTGAAACTAACTCTTCAAAAATAATATGTCCTTTATTTACTGGTTCTCCTTCAGCAAGAAAATTCACTTATAATCGTAGGAATGACTTCTATCACTTCTCCCTTAACTCTTGTGACATTAACATGAAAATTTATCATGAATTCTTCAACCAATTCTAGCTCAAAACCCTCATACATATGAATAAAGTCGAGCCATACAACTTCTCTATGTAATCTTTCTGTCTTAGAGCCTAAATTAAAGTTTTCAGGCTCTACATTTCTCTTGTTCTCCATTTTTACTTCTGCAACTTTGACAAAGAAAACTCTAGACACAAATTGTTTGAACAAAATGCAGAATGAATATTTCTTCCTTTAGAAGCAACAAATTTTCCATAAATATCTTGTTGTGTCAAACATCTAGTATTAATTTCACTTTATTCCTTCTAGACGATTCGCACACTCAAACTTGTACTTTGCATTATGATTTGCAAGTTTGGCGGCGATGCTGAAACATGCAAATTTATTTGCAATGACGTAAAAATTCTTACTTGCAATCATTACAAAAGTATTTTAATGTCACATTTATATCTCTCCACCATATTTTTGAAATAATTAACATATTTATTATATCATTAACAACTATTTGGTGGAGATTTCTATGCTTAAAGTATTTACTCAATTTCACATCATACTAACTAAATTAGAAAAATAATACTTCGAAAATAATACTTACAATAAATGCATACCTTCTTATTTTATTCAAAGCAGTACTCAACCAAAGCGTGCAATTTAACTCGGTTGGAAAAGATTCCAACAAGCTAATAAGAGAGAGCTCAATAGTTAGTAGATTACAAGAACTTTTGAGACCATTAGGAGTCATCAAGAGCAAAATGAAGTTGATCCAAGAAGACCACCATTTCCGGTTTTTAGCCATTCCATTTTTTTATAGATCTTTCAGGAGATAAACCGCTATTTCTGGTTTTCAATCTATCTCCTTTATTTATGCCTTCTTCAAAAGGATTATAAAGAAGCACATTCTCCTATAAAATAAATATCCTCCACAAGAAAATGTTTAATTCTATGCTACAAATTTGATACAAATTCCTCTTTTGATGTTGATCTATGAAATATCTTTAGACGATGACCATTAAACAACATAATCCTTCTTTCTCCATCTATTGGTATTAGTTGAACAACTCCATTTTCAAAAACTTGATCAATTTCATAGGGTCCCAACCATCTTGTATGGTATTTTCCTTTAAATTCTTGGAATTTGGAATCAAATAGTAGTGCCCAATCTCCCTTCTTGAATTGTCTAGTCACAATGTGCTTATCATGCCATTTTTTCCTCTACTTCTGGATCATTTATGTATTTTGAAAAGCTTCCATTCTCATTTCATCCAATCGGTTCAACTGTAGAATCCTATTTTTCTCTACCTCAAATAAATCAATACCAACATCCAATGTTGTTTTTAATGTCTACAACTCAAACTCAATAGGCATGATTAGAGTTTTCCCATACACTAGCTCATATGGAGAGAATCTTGTGGTTGTCTTCTAGGTTGTATTGTAAACCCAGCCTGCTTCATCTAACCTTTCTGTCCATTATGTTTTGCTCAATGAAATAGTCTTTGTCAAGATATTTTCTAATTCCCAATTCGTAACTTCTACGTGCCCATTTTCTTGAGGATGATATGGTGTGGATTTCATGTGTGTCATATGATATATTTGCATAAAAGCTTCCATCATAGCAAACACAAACTGTGGTACTTGGTGTGACACTATTTCCCTTGGTGCATCGAATCTCTGAAGAATATGTGTATACAAAAAATTAGCTACTTTGTCTTCCCTTGCTACTGGTGAATCTTTCACTTCAACCCACTTTGTGACATAGTATGTGCAAACTAGAATATAATGTTGTCCTCTAGATGGTGGATCAACAAGTCCCATGAAATCAATTCCCCATTTCTCAAAAGGTTCTAGAGCTATCTGAGGTTGTAACGACATCTCCATTGTGTGTGTAAGTCTTCCCATCCGTTGGCATTCAACACAATGCTTAACAAAGAATGAAACATCCTTTGTCATAGACGGCCAAAATAACCAAGTCCTACGATCTTATGAATTATTCTAATCACCGAATAATGTCATCCTTCTGGCTCATGATGGAAAGCTGCATGTATGACATCATAAACATCTATTTTTGCAACGCACTTGCAAAGAACATGATTAGGACAAATTTTAAACAAAATTCCATTTATTCATTGGAATCTAGAACGTTCATGAATTAATCTCCATTTCTGCTTAGGATTAAAATGGCTTGGACTCTTCCATGTTACAAGATAATTTGCAATATCAGCAAACCATGGTGGATGAATTGATACTACAAACAAGTGCTTATCCAGAAATGTGTCATCTACTGGCTCTTGATCACCCTGCAACACAATTCCAGAAAGGAAATCAGCAACAACATTATCTTTACCAGGCTTATCTATAATGGTCACATCAAAGTCCTACAAAACTAGTATACATCTTATAATTCGTCCACCCACTACAAGTTTATTCATCAAATACTTAATCGCAGCATGGTTTATGTGAATGAATACCTTGTAACTAGTAATATAGTGCCTAAATTTATCAATTGCATATATTATAGCTGAAAACTCTTTTTCAGTTGTTGTGTAATTCCTTTCAACAGGATTCAAATTTTTACTAATATAGTAGATAGCATGCATTGCTTCATTCTCACTTTTTGTCACAAAACTACACCAATAGCAAAGTTGGACACATCAGAATGTATATGAAATGGAACTCCCCAAAGAGGTCCTTTGATAATTAGAGTAATTAAGGCATGTTTAATTGTTTCAAAATATTTTTGACAATCACTTGCCCATAATAACTCCATATCCTTCTTGAGCAATGTGAACAAAGGTTCAAAAATTCTACTAAACCCCTGAATGAATCTTTTGTAATACCCAACATGCCCAAGAAAACTACAAACATTAGTTTGATTTTTATGGATCTCAATCTATTGAATGATTTCTACTTTCTTGGGATAAACTTTTATTCCCCATTTTGAAATGTGATGTCCTAGAACAATCCCTTTCATCATCATGAGGGAACATTTTTCATGATTCAAAGATAACCTATGATCCTTACATCTTTTCAAAAATTTATTCAAACTTTCAAGTGCTTCTTCAAATGTTTTTGCATGAACTGTAAAGTCATATATATACACTTCCACACATGAGGTAGTTAAATCCATAAAAATAGCCAGGACAACTCTCAGAAAAGTGGGTGGTGCATTACATAGTCCAAATGGCAGAACAATATAAGTATACGTACCCCAAGGACATGTGAAGGTAGTCTTTGTTAGAAAGAGACACTGCACATGTCATCTATTGTTTTTATTGATGGAAACCCTAGTCAGTGATCCAATCCATACATCAGTATTTTCTCATATCGAAAGTTAGATTGAAGATTAGTATTAACTGTCAAAGCTACAACAGAACTTCTGGCAGAATTGTGTTCATCGATTCATATGAAAATTCTCTATTACCATTTTGAGTTTTGGATCTTAGGGAAGGTTGTTCAATGTATGATCCATGTTATCCTTGAATCTTATAGCCTTGTATCGATTTGTGTGAAATTCAAAAGATCAGGTTGATCATTTTTTAGTTTATCAATGCAAGAAAGTTGACTAAGTGAATGTAGTGTGTTTTGGATATTTGAAGAGTAATTGTTTAAGTATTTTTGTGTTTGAGCATGTTAATTTGGGTCCTCACTATGTTGTGGTCATCTTTGGTTGGTGCACATTGAAAATTATCTATCTATTGAGCTGACAGTTTGTAAATATTTTATGCTTTATTGAAGTCGATATGTAGCGATTAAATCTTTAGTTGCAAATATATATAAGCGATCATTTATATCATTTGGAGGTATGTACGGAGTGTGTTGATGTGTGTTGTGAAAGTCATAAGTATTGAAGAGCGATTATACACAGTTTCACTTGTGCATAAAAGGACTTGTGATCTGAATTTTAGCAGACAAAGCAGAAGAGAAAAATCAGGCAGAAGGTCAAGAAAGTGATTGATGTACTTAACAAGGACTGAATTCAGGCATTAGTATATGTTATTCTCGCAGTTCAAATCTTTGTATGTAATCCAAATATTTTGTAATAAAGTGAGTCTTCCTTTGGTATTTGAGCAGTGTGCTCTAGGTAGTGTGCCTAAATGCATGTGCATTCTCTTCTGTAAACACTTTTGAGTATACTCATATCATATTATGGATTGACCTCCACTATGGTTTTTCCCCTAACAAGGTTTCCACATAAAAATCCTTGTGTTATGGTGTTGTGGTTGCTTCTCTTATGTTCATGCATCTTTCTTTTGGTTGAATGTTCTAAGTACTTTAAAGATCATATTAATAAAGCTAAAAATTGTAGAACATTATTTCACCCCCCCTCTCAATGTTCCTTGATTCCAACAATTGGTATCAGAGCCTAGTTCCTTGGAAGAATTTTAAAAGCTTGGGGAAGATCTAGGAAATAGATTCAATGGATTCAAGCAGTCTGCAACAATAAATTTTGGTGGCACTGGATGATCTTGATTAGGAAAACTCTGAAGTCTAGGAATTGCAAGAAAATCTCATGAATGCTGAGAAATTTATTCAATCATTGAAAGACAAAATCAATTAGTCTAGGGAGAAGAGAAAGGAACTCTATGATCAGATCAAGCAGAAAGAAAGTAAGAGTATGAAAGATGAACACCTGAGTCAAGCCTTGAAGGAAAAGACAGAAGAATGTGAAAATATTACTAGTAATAATGTTGTTCTAAAGCATGAGATGTAAGCTATTATGTTGAGGATGGCCAAGGAAATTGAAGACAAAAAGAAGAATGAAGAGAATATTGCTCAGTCCTTGAAAGAAAAATTTGAAGAATGTAGTTGAATTACTGATGGATTCAATTAGTTGGAGATTGAAATGGAACAATCCAGAAATAATGAAGAAGATCTTGAAAAGAAGATTGTTGATATTAGAGATGAACTTGCTACTGTAAAAGAATTTGATGAGAAGTTCAAGATTAGCTCAACCAAGCTTGATGAATTGATTAAGAGTTAGAGGAATGATGATGACAAGTGAGTCTTGGATATGAGAAGGGAGAAAGCTTTGGATCTGGACAAAGGAAATTCAGGCAAGGAAATCAGATGAACAAAGTTGGAAGGTATTTGGTAAGACAACCTAATTCTCAAAGGTTCAATGGTTACTATTTTGTTTGCAACAAATTTGGTCATATAGATACACAATAGATTTGGCCATATTGCTAACCAATGTAGATCTAGAGAAAATCAATGGAAGAACTAATCTAGACAAAGAAATTTGGTGTGCTACAATTGCAACAAATTTGGTCACATTGCTAGATTTTGTAGAAGTAGTAAGGGTTTGATAAATCAAAGGAAAAACATGAAGAAGGATGAAAATGGAAAATGAAAAGTCACTACATATGAGATCAGGAAGCAAATGAAGAAGATATGGGTGAAGAAGAGTCCCTCTGATGAACCTAATTCTGGTAATTCCTCCAAAAATTAGTTTATGGCCTTTGGCCTAGGGGGAGTTCTCAAGAAAATCTTTAAACCCCCTTGTCGGTAGTTGGTACCAGAATGTGGAAGATAGGAATAATTGAATTAGTGATGTGCAGATGTTTTGGGATCTCTTGTAAAGGAAATTTATGCAAAACTGAAGGTCTTATTAACTTAGCTACTTTATCTCCCATTGAGAAACTAAAATTTGCATCGTTTGCATAGGCTAAGGCAAGGGAAGAGATTCTAAATTCTCATATTGAAGATAGCGAGTTGTTAAACCTTGCATCTAGTATTTTGGAGAAGATATGCCTACATATGTCAAGGATTCATCTGATTCTCCATTCGGTTAGTTGAAGAAACTTATTAATTTTGTAAGTACTCACTTTGAGTCACTTGAGATATCAACTATGGATAAGATTCAAAAGGAGTTTGATGCTAACAGGTTTAGTAGGCTGAAAGGTATAATTGCTAATGACAAATATTTGTCAGCTACCTGTGTAAATAACATTCAAGGTGCTTTGTCTAAAGGTGTAAATATTTATAAGTTATGCTTATCATTGTCTAAATTCACTGAGGACACTAAAAAGAAAGTGAAGGATTGTGAGAAACAGTTAATAGATATCTCTCAAGCATTTGATCCTCTAACCATTTCTATTGGAAAGAAAGAAGGTCAAGTCATATCCTTGCTTGAAAAAATCAAAATTTTGATGCATGAAGAAGGCATAATTGTTGAAAAGGTTTGTGAGCTAAGAGGATTGATAGGTTCTAAGATGGAGACAATGCTTAGTCCATTCAAGGAAGCACAAGATGCTATGGCAGTTAGTGATCCAGCTAACCTTGAGTCAGCAAAGATGCAATCTTACTTGTTTTGTGGTCACACTTGACTATTTTGGAGGGTCTCAAAAAGAAATGGGACACTAGTTTGAGCTTGTTCAAGATCAATTTTGTAGATATATTCAAGTTTATGTAAGTTGTAGAAGCATGTTTGTACATATGCAGTTTGAAGTTTTTGTTTTATTTTTGGTATGCGGATTCCCATCTTTATCATTGATGTTAAAGGGGGAGATTGGGACAATGAAAAACACCATAATCATCTCAGGGGGATTTGTGTTTTTGAAGATTTGAAGGTTGGCAGTGTATCCATGTTGGTACTGATCCGACACTTAGTCATTTTTCACTAAGTGTTGCCATCAATTCCAAAGGGGGAGATTGTTGGCAAGAGACACTACACATGTCATTTGGTGTTGTCATTGATGGCAACCCTAGTCAGTGATTCGATCTACACATTAGTATTTTCTCATACCAGAAGTTAGATTGAATATCAGTGTTAATTGTCAAAGCTAGAACAAAACATCCGACATAATTGTGTTCATCAATTCATATGAAAATTATTTATTATCATTTTGAGTTGTGGATCTCAGGGAAGGTTGTTCGATGTATGATCCATGTTATCCTTGAATCTTAGAGCCTCATATTGATTTATGTGGAATTTAGAAGATCTGGTTGATCGTTTGTTAGTTTATCAATGCAAGAAAGCCAACTAAATGAATGTAGTGTGTTGCAGATATTCGAAGAGTAATTGTTTAAGTGGTTTTGTGTTCGAGCATGTTGAATTGGGTCCTCACTATGTTGTGGCCGACTTTGGTTGGTGCGCATTGAAAATTATCTATGGATTGAGTCGACATTTTGTAAATATTTTATGCTTTATTGAAGTCGACATGTAGCAATTAAATATTTAGTTGTGGATATATATATATAAGCGATCATTTATATCATTTGGAGGCATGTAAGAAGTGTGTTGATGTGTGTTGTGAAAGTAATAATTATTGAAGATAGATTATACATAGTTTCACTTGTGCATAAAAGGATTTGTGATCCAAATTTTAGCAAACAGAGCAGAAGAGCAAAATCAGATAGAAGGTCAAGAAAGCGATTGATGTTCTTAACCAAAACTAAATTCAGGAATAAGCATATGCTATTCTCTCAATTCAAATCTTTGGATGTAATCCAAATATTTTTTAAGACAGTGAGTCTCCTTTTGTATTTGAGCAGTGAGCTCTAGGCAGTGTGCCTAAATGCATGTGCATTCTCTTTTGTAAACACTTTTCAGTATAATATTTAGATCATATTGTGGATTGACCTCCACCATGTTTTTTCCCCTAACAGGGTTTCCATGTAAAAATCCTTGTGTTATGGTGTTGTGGTTGCTTCTTTTATGTTCATACATCTTTCTTTTGGTTGAATGTTATAAGTACTTTAAAGATTAGATTAATAAAGCTAAAAATTGCATAACACCGATTCACCCTCGCCTCTCAGTGTTCCTTGATTCCAACAGTCTTATCCTTTTCTTCAAGAGCCACTTGGATCTGATTGTACCCACTATAGATATCTAGGAAAGAGAAATAACTACTGCCAGCTAGGTTATCAAGTACTTGATCAATAAATGATGAAGGAAAATGATATTTTTTAGTGGCTTTGTTTAATTCTTTGTAATCCACACACAGACACCATTTTCCATTTCTCTTGGCAACAATAAACAATGGAGAAACCCATTGACTATCATATATTGGATAAATAAACCCCACTTTCAATAGTTTTTCTATTTCTTGCTTTACAAAATCATGAAGAATAGGATTGATCCTTCTTTGACCCTACCTTACTAGTTTAACATCTTTAGTATAAATATGATGATTGTAAATAGAAAGGTGAAATCCTCTCATATTTTTATATTCCAAAGCAAATGCTTCAATATGATTTTCTAAAATTTTCTTCAATTCCTTTTCTTGAGAGGAGGGTAAGGATGAATTAATGAAAAGAGGCTTATCCCCTGCTACTGTAATTTCTTTGATTTTATTCTTAGAATCAAGAGGTTCTCCAACAAGTGTATTCAAGGGACATGTATGTGAACTTTGTTGATGTAACACCCCCTGATAGTTCTTCTTCTTCTCTACTTGACCAATATTTTTAGAATTAAAATCTTGTTCTTCATAATCCTTGACATGTTCTACCAAAGTAACCATGGGTAATTCTACAATGCCATCTCATTTTGACTCTATATCCTCATCGACCCAAAGTTGAGTATTAGGCCAAAATGATGGTTTGGATAGAGGATAAAGTGACAAATCCTTCTGTTTCTAACCATTATAAATTATCATACTTCTTGATCTGCAATCTATCAATGTTGTTGAAGTAGCCAACCATGGTCTACCTTAGATAATTAGATACCTAAAATCCTTCTTTCTAGCTTTAAGAACTAGAAAGTCAACTGGATAGTCCCATGTATCAATGGTAACCATGATATCTTCAAGAACACCTTTAGGTTTGGTAGTAGATTGATCTGCCAACTATAAAACAGTTTTTGTGGGTTGAACCCTTCTCATACCCAACATTTCAATAATGTATGATGTAATAACATTGATAGTTGCTCCCAAATCAATTATCACATTGGTTATCTCAATTCCTCCAATACTCAAAGTTATCACAAGACTATTAAGATAATTATACTTTTGAGGGAGTAATCTTCCTGACAAAACATCAGTGAGTTTGGTTCCTATCTGTATTGTAGGAGGTAATTTCTTCTTCCTACCTAACATTTTCATACAAAGAGACTTAACCAATTGATTTATTTCTAATATATCTTTAATGACCTGTAATAATGGTTTCTCAATATTGATCTTTTTAAATTTTTGGAGAAGTTGAGAATCTACCACATTCATTAAATTTGGTTGGGGGATGTTACGAGCTACTTATTCTATTTTCAAACACTCAAGGTAAGGTGCCTGATTAACTTTTTGTACATCACCAAAGTTTTGGGTTTCCTTTGAATACTCTTTTTCCTTCTTAGGATTTGGCATGTATGGGACATTATAGTTCCTTAATTGAATATTGTTGGCATTAATTACATTCAAAGTAGGAGGATTTGAATCAATACGATTATTTTTTGGATTTGAAACAGGTTGCATAGGCAGCTGAGGTTGGTATACTTGTTCAGTAATTAATGGAGGTGTTTGTGCCCAGGGACACCTCAGGGCCTAATTTTTCCATGGTTGAAATTATGTTTGATTTTGTTGCCACAATGGTTGGTTCAGTTGCCACTATGGCTGATTTGATTGCCACTGTGATTGATTCCACTGAGGATTCATCCATTCAGGTTGACCCCATAATGTAGGTGGTGGTTGTGTTTGGTAGAGAGGAATCCATTGGTTTGGATTTTTTCAAGGGTTCTGATTCCAATTAGCTCTAGGACCATATTGCCCTTGATTAGCATTATATCCTATATTTTGAGATCTTTGTCCAATATAATTAAGCTCTTCCTCCACTATAGGTTGTTTCTTCAAATGAATCTTAATTCCAGGTAAGAGACTATAAGAACTTGTTGCATGATGTTTCTCAAAAATTTCACAGAAATCAACTTGATTTAATGGACACTCTCTCAAAAGATGTTTTCCTATATATTTGGAACAATAAATGGCTAAAGGCTCAGTAGTCTTTGTATTGTTGGTATGTGGCAAATGATCATGCTATACTATATAGCCCATGGTATACTGTACACCTCAACATGTATCCTTGCTGGGGTTCGGGGCCGGGCCGGGCCCCAGGTGGGGGTTCGAGGTCGGTAGCCCCCGAGAAAAATTTTCCTCCTACTTTTTCGCGTCATCATTGAAAAAGGGAAAACTCAACGAAAAAAGAAAAATCCAATTCTTTAGAACCCAAAATATGGAAGCTTCTAAGCTTGATAAAAAGGGGTTCAGATGGGTGTTACAGTATGATGAAAAACGCGATTATTCACAAGATTGTAATAAGTTTTGCACTAGATAATAAAAGTATTGGATGGCTGCGGTTTGGTGGATGTAGCCTAGATTGGGTGAACCACGTTAAATTCTCTATGTTATGATTTATTTTGTGTGTTTTAGTTTCTTTGTTTATTACTTAAATTTGCATTTAATTGTTAGATATCTACCTTTCTAACCCTAACATGTATTAAGCTAAAAATTGAAAAACTAATTTAATCTATCAAACCCCAAATGAAAATTCTAGCATAACTCCAATAAAGCCTTTCTTAAATAAAAACACCCGCAAAATGAAAAGTAAACTATACCAAAAACTAAAGCAAATGCCTTCAAAAGAAAATCAACTCCATTGCTTTCCTATTTCACCATGATTCTTGATTTATGCATATGATGCTCTTAGATTTTTATGAGCACAAGTGCAACAAGAAGTTGTGATGAACATAAAATAAGATTGATAATGTCTGAATCTGTATGCTTTTTGGTGAGAATAAGGGATTTTATATATGTCCTCATGGGGAAGATCCAGATTTTAGGAAGAATGTGGGATAAATGATTGAAGTGGGAAAATGCATATTGCAATTAATTGAAATTAATTGAAATGAGAGAGAGATAATGGATGGATTTTATTATATAATATAGGTTAAAAGCTTAGAATGAAGATGTATTTGTGAATTAATAAATGATTTAAATGGATTTATGTATGCAAATGGTTTAATGAAATATGCAATTGGATAAAGATTAATGATTTAATGATTTGTGAATTTAGATGAATGATTTAATGATTTTAATGCATGAATAAGTTAATGATTGTGCAAATGGAGCAATATGAAATGATTTATGGATAAATGGTTGATTATGAAAATGGTTAAATGCTTATAATATGGATATGAATTAAATGAATTAATGAATGAATGGAAGAAAGATATTAAATGTATTAATTAAACAAATAATAGTATCCATTTAATTAATAGATGAAAAATAGGATAATTATGAGGAAATTTTTTTGAGTGTCTAAATTTTGCCCCTCTTTGAGACAATGCAGCCTGTCGCATTATTTCAAAGAAAAAGTGATTAACTGATACATGCCTCATTGATATCCTGGTAAGGATTGTGATAAGAATGATATGCCCCCTCAAGAGATTGATCAAATAGATTCTAAGAAGATTAATCTCTCGATAAATGTCTAGAAAATGATTAGATGCATGATATTGCGCAAGTGATAAAGAAATGCACATTTTGATGAAAATGCACGGTTGATGGGTGTAATTGAACAATTGATGGAAATGATGAGTATAGGTGGTTTGATGAGATAATTAAGTTGATTGAGTTGATTAAGTTGATTGAGAATGATGCTTACACAAGACAAGTTGATTCCATGGTTGATTGATTGATGAATGGGACATGAGATTTTGAGAAGCAAGGTGATTGATTTGAGATTTGATTCAAGAGAAATATATCAGTGAGTTAAAGCAATTGATTGATTTCTTTGTGACAAGAAAGATGAAGAAAATGAAATGCAAGAAATGGTAGATAGAAAAAATGCAAGATGGAAGAAAATGAAGGTGATGAAGCCTCTTGTGCCTTTTAAGTGCTTTTATCATCATCGAGCTTATTATGTTGCAAATTACTATAAGCATCTAGAGATAACATGAAATTCTATACGACTTGAATACTGTTTGCATTTTTATTTAGTAGTAAAGTATAAGCATCTAGGTATAAAGACCTTGGATGACCTGAATACTTATTGCATTGAAGACACAATCAAACAAGGAATGATCTCATCCACACTAGACTCATAGGTCCTCGATGGTTCTAGACAACCATGTCTTAAGCTGAGTCGTCCTATGAATAAGAAACAATCCATAGTTAGCAAACAAGTGAACATGCCCCATCCTCACCTCTCTAGTCCAAGACATCCTTGAGAAGCTAAAAGACATGCCACCAAACAGAAAAATCATAAAGCAAGCAAAGATCAACAAACAAAAAGCGTCATGCTTGAATGTAAAACTAATTCTTGTTACAGTTTATGTGTCTGGTTGGATTTGAAAGATGGGTTGATATGTATATTATAGTGTTTGCTTGATTGTCAATCTGAATGTCGTTTGATTTTGTTGAAGTTCAAAGCGGTGTGATGATCTAAAAGTGTCAATAGTTTTTAGAAATTTTTTTTTTTTGGGGATTTTTGGAATATTTGATTTTTTGGGATTTTCAGAATGTGAATTTTTTTTTTTAAAGACATTTTATGATTTTTTAGGACATTTTATGATTTTTTTGGAATTTTCAAGACATTTTATGATTTTTTTAGTTGTTTCCAAAACATTTTATGAATTTTTTAGTTTTTCAAGACATTTTACAATTTTTGGATTTTTAGGATATTTTATGATTTTTGAGTTTTTAGGACATTTTATGATTTTTTTGGATTTTTAGAAATTTTTGGATTTTTTAGGACATCTTATGATTTTTATGGATTTTTTTAGGAAATTTTATGATTTTTATGGATTTTTTCAAGACATTTTATGATTTTTTTGGATTTTTTTAGAACATTTTATGACTTTTTTTGGATTTTTTCAAGACATTTTATGATTTTTATGGTTTTTTTGAAGTTTTAAAGATGGAGTGAGATGAAATGTGATAGATGACTAATTGAAGGAATAAGATTGTCCATGGTAGAGGTAACACAACCATGGATAAATGATAGATCAAAATGAAAGATTCACTGTAAAACATGTCACACAAGCAACATATTTTTTGTCAAAAGATGATAATGGTTGGTTGATTGGGCCAAGAATGATTGATTCCATAGGGCATGATGACGGTAAGTACTTAGGATCATTGATTCCTCTAAGCATGATAAGATTGATGATTGTTGATGATTGATTGACAAAAGATATGAGGATTGGATAATGTTTTACAACTAGGCTCAAATATGATTTGCATGATAAGATTCAAGGTTACAAAGGGACATGATAAGGATGTGAACTATGATGGAATGGTAACACAAGGATATGAAAGGAAATCCAAAACATGTGTTTGTAATTTTTCCCCTAATCTCATCAAGAACAAAGGAAGGAAATGGGACATGGATTTTGATAAGCTAGGAGATATGGAGTGGAAGAATGTAAGGATAAGGATAATGAATAGGATGATCAAGATCGAATAGATAATATATGGACACAATTCTTAAGTATTTTTCCCCTATTCCTCATCAATACCAAGGAAGGGAAGAAAGTATGTATTTAGAAAGAATGATGGAATATGGATAAAGTGAAGGATATGATACAAAAGATATGGGAAAACATAAATAGGATAAGATACATGATGTTCCAGAAGATCCTTAGCCTTGTCAAGATCAAATGTGGAAAGGTAAAGGATGAATGTAAAGATGATAATGGATATGAATGACAAGTGGACAAAACTTTCCCCCAAGTGTAAAGTGCAAGAGAAAGGTGGAAAAAATAAATAGGATATGGATAGGGATAAATCGATATGGAAGATAATATGTGCATGATAGGAAGATGGAGGGAGGACTCAAGAATAAAGTTCTTCAACTAATATACCTCAAATATGTGCTCTAATAAACCATGGAAATAAGGATTAGGCTCATAAACATTGGTAGATTAATGGTATGATGGAAGAAACTAAGGACTTATGCAAAGGTTTGGATTAAAGGAGGATAATGGGGGATGGATGTTGGATAATGGATAGGAGTTTGGAATGATTTTCAATGGTTATATGGAAAGGATGGAAAGATCAACATTGGCACACACCTTGAAGGGTGGTGGAGTGATGGGGGAAAAATAGAGTTTGAAGGTGACAGGTTTTTAGATGGAAGATTAGAGGAAGCTTTTGGATTAGCAGATTTGGATGCCAATTTAGATTTTATTGCTTCTATGAGACTTTTAGAAATCCACATAGATTTTTAATTTGATTTTTTATTCATGGACCTTTGTGTCCTTTGAAATTTTTCTTTTGATTTGATAGGCCTTTGTAGCCTTTGAAATTTTTCTTTTTGCTTTATGGGCCTTTGTGGCCTTTGAATTTTTTCTTTTTGCTTTGTGGGCCTTTGTGGCCTTTGAATTTTTTTCTTTTGACTTTGGATTAGATTTTCTTTTATTTTTTCATGTCTCTTCAAGGAGACATGTTGATCCTTTCATATATGTGGATTTTGATATGGAAGCTTTTGACATTTGGCACCCAAATTGCTTCCAAGAGCAATGGGATAGGTGGATAAAGATGAATGATATGGAGGTATTATGGATGGGTTAATGTAGGTAGAATTTTGAGAGGGAATCAAAGATGTGTGCCTTTTTTGTTCTTGATGAATAGGAGATAGAGGGATGTAGGGCCCCAATATGGATGGAAGGGTTGATGAACTAGGGTTTGGATGACAAGGACCAAGGATAGAGGGAAGGTTTGATGGACTAGGATAAGGACCTAGGATAGATGGAAGGTTTTATGGACTAGGATAAGGAGCTAGGATAGATAGAAGGTTTGATGGAATAGGATACTTGGGTTTATTTTGATGGAATTTGGACTTACGATGGGTATCAATGTCTTGAGAGTGAGGTGCATAAGCAAGGCCATGATAATATGGATTTTCTTGGATATAAAGGGGTTCTAGGATACCTTGTTCATGAATGCCTAATCCTTTTCCTTTGTAGTTCATACTTTGACACATTTGTTTGCCAACGGGATATGTATTATTTATGAAACAAGATGCAATTCTATTGTGAGGTGGATGTGATATGGAAGGAATACAAAAATCTTCAAGTAAACCACCTTGGATAAAAGTGAGGGAACCCATTTGATAGGTAAGGGGATCATGGATATCTTGAATAGGTGTGATAAACTCTTGCAGAGGATTGTGATCATGAGGGGAATTAGGATGGATGATAGGATCTTGACATGGGGATGATGGGGTACTTTTATCTTGACTTGGAAAAGGATCAAAAGGTGTAGGATATAGAGTAGCTTGATCTTTATTAGGTATGGAATCATCCCGAAGTGGTATGAAAGGCATGTCTTAATCATGAAAAGGATGAACATCATCATGGAATGAAAGGTTATCCTTGAATGGAGGTATATCTTGATCTTGATGAGGAAGAGAATCCTGATATTTTGTGTAAAGCTTATCTTGATCATTGGATATGATAGAATCATGAGATGGTATGGATTCATTAGATGAGGTGGAAGGAGGACTTGGAAGGAGACTTTTCTCTTGAGATGGAAGGGGATAATCTTGGATGAAACAAAAAGAGATAAGGGGATCATCTTGAGGTTCTTGAGAGATGGGATCTTTGTCAAAGATTGGAGATCATTAGAGATTTTTTTATCATCGGATGGATTGGAAAGAATACTTTGATCTTGATGTGTAGGGGAGTCTATGCTAGCACGGTTTGGACTAATAGGTCTACATGACTCATTGGATGTAGATGGTATGATGAGAGAGAATGGTTGGATGAAATCGTTAACTTGGGTGAAATACTCATGAGGTTTATTTTGATTTATGGGGGATGAAGATAGGTGCATGACATGGTAGGATTTCTCAATATTATTTATGTTTGAGGACATAGATTTAGGTTTCTCATTTAGCCTTTGTAGAAATTCATGGACATTGAACTTGGATGATGTAGTTTTGGGTGAGGATAAAGGCTTATGAGATGATTGCATCACTTCATTCAAATGTTAGGATTCAAGTTGTTTTTCAAGCTTTTTCAAATGATGGTCAAGATATTCAATCCTTTGGTTTCATTCATAGGTTGGGGATGAATATGGAGGATAATAGTTAGACATATTTGGTTGATGGTTTTGGAAATTTTTTGAGTTATTGCATGATGATTAGTGAATTTTTGGGAAGGTTATGGATGGCTTAGGGATGATTATTATGATAGATGAAGCATGAGACCCAAAGGTTATGATAGGTGATGATGTTTGAGTGTGATTGAAAATGTTTGTGACAAGAATGCAGTTCAAACACAAAAGCACAATGTCTAAATGTATGGACTTGACTTGAAGACAAGCACAACCTATGGTTGGAAAGGACTATATTCACTAGATTCCACGTGGGTTTCCCCAACTGCACTTATTCTTAGCAGATGAATTTAGAAGCTTGGCCACACGGGCTCCCCCTTACAATGCACTCACTTCTCAGGTCAACCAAGCTTCCAGCCCCCATAAATCTCCCATGGCAGGTTGATCATCTGTACTAAGAATTGCGATAATGTGGATGCCTTGGCAATGACCATTGCTGCACTAACAAATAGAAGGGATTTCGGCTTCTAAAATAAGAGGGTTCTAGTGAATACTCGGGGACACAACTCCTTGCAAGCGTCCATCAAGCCACTTAAGGCTTTAATCACTCTACTAGGGGCTCTTATACCTTTAAAAGAAAAGGTAGGTACCCGGTTTCAAGTGACACTGTACGAAAAGGGAAAAAATAGCCATGAGGACTTGACAGTTTAGTCTTATCCTTTTGTATATCGGCCCAAGCGAAAAATCGGTTGGAGTCATTTCCTCATTCGAGGCAGGCCCCTCTAAGGTTATAAACACAAAAATAGATGGGTCTTGTTTCTGATCACCAAGTTTGCACAAAGTGAGAGCATACTCCCTACCATCCCTTCAAGTACAACAAACAGTGTTCATTAACCCCCTAGTTAAGCCTATTTGAGAGAAGACAATTGTTCATTTTAAAGCACCAATTGAAGTGTTTTCTAATCTAAAAGACAATTGTTTCAAAATCATGTCTTCGATGATTGTCTTGCATCAAAATCTCATTAGTAGTTTTTTTTTAATTTTTAGTCTTCAACAAAAGTGTGTTTTATTTTTGAAGTCTCTATCAAACGAACCTGCAAAAGAAAGTAAACTAAATTAGCCCCGAGTCAACAATTAAACTATGAAGTAAAAGGACATTAATCTAAATTAGAAATTGGAAACTAATCTAAAGTTAGAAATTATTCTAAATTTAAAGTTAATCTAAATTAAAAATTAATCTAAAAAATTAATTTAAAAATTAATCTAAAATTTAAAAAAAATCTAAAATTAAAAATTAATCTAAAATTAAAAACTAATCTTAAATTAAAAGTTAATCTAAATTAAAAAGTTAATCTAAAATTAAAAGCTAATCTAAATTAAAAACCAATCTAATCTAAATCAATTTTACATGAAATTAAATCTACATTCTAAATTAAGTCTAAATTAGAAATAAAATTTAATTTAAAAAAGATAAATCCAAATTAGAAAATAAAATAAAAGCTAAATCTACATTAAAAACTAAAAGCTAAGTTAAAAGAAAAAGCTAAATCTAATTTAAAATTAAAAGTTAAATCTACATTAAAAGTTAAAACTAAAATCTAATTTAAATGTTAAAAACCAAAAATCTAATTTAAAAAATTCAAAACTAATTTAAATGTTAAGACTAAAATCTAATTTTAAAAAGTTAAAACTAAAATCTAATTTAAATGTCAAAACTAAAAATTGACACTCAAAATTCAATTGCAAGATATGCTCAAAATGGATTGCTCACTATTGTGACTGCAGATGTGATTGCAGAATTAAATGACATGATTGCAGGATAAGCTCAAAATGGTATGCACTAAAATTGCCAAAATTTGTAGGATATGTTTAGAAGGTGATTGTGGGATATGGATTGCTATGAAAATGTCATGATTGCAAGATATGGATTGTTGTGATTCTCTTGCAAACTTTTTATGGGAACCTTGAGATAAGGAGCACCAATAAATGCAAATCAAATGCATATTGATCAGATGATTGCCATAGTAAATCATATCAAATGCATTGAATATAATGTATTGAATATTATGCTGAAAATTGAAAAACTGATTTAATCTATCAAACCCCAAATCAAAATTTCATCATAACTCCAATGAAGCCTTTCCTAAATAAAAACACCTACAAAATGAAAACTAAACTATGCCAAAAACTAAAGAAAATGCCTTCAAAAGAAAATCAACTCCATTGCTTTCCTATTTCACCATGATTCTTGATTTATGCATTTGATGCTCTCAAATTTTTATGAGCACAAGTGCAACAAGAAGCTATGATGAACAAAAAATAAGATTGATAATGTCTGAATGTGTATGCTTTTTGGTGAGAATAAGGGATTTTATAAATGTCCTCATGGGAAAGATTTAAATTTCAGGAAGAATGTGGGATAAATGATTGAAGTGGGAAAATAAATATTGCAATTAATTGAAATTAATTGAAATGAGAGAGAGATAATGGATGGATTTTATTATATAATGTAGGTTAAAAGCTTAGAATGAAGATGTATTTGTGAATTATTAAATAATTTAAATGTATTTATGTATGCAAATGGTTTGATGAAATATTAAATTGGATAAAGATTAAATGATTTAATGATTTGTGAATTTAGATTAATGATTTAATGATTTTAATGCATGGATAATTTAATGATTGTGCAAATGGAGCAATATGAAATGATTTATGGATAAATGGTTAAATGATTATAATATTATTGAATGAATAAATGTTTATAATATGGATATGATTTAAATGAATGAATGAATGAATGAATGGAAGAAAGATATTAAATGAATTAATTAAACAAATAACAATATCCATTTAATTAATAGACGAAAAATAAGATAATTATGAGGACAAATTTTTGAGTGTCTACATTCTTCTTATCTCCTTGCATGTTGAGATGAAGGAGTAAATCAATTTTCAATTTTTAAATTTCCCCCATTACTTGAGACACATCAAGAGTGAGAGCTTTGTTTCTTTAGGAGCTTCTAGTCCTTACTCTAGTCCTAGAGTATTTTCTGCATATTTCAATAATATCTTCCAAATAAAGCTTATTGGTGTCTCCTTTCCCCATAAAATTCAAGGGCTCTCTAGACTCATCATCATTTCCTTTCAAAAAAATTGTCTTGTTAATCTCGTTGTCCAACCCATTACCACACCTTTTATGCACAAACTGAAATCTATTTGCATAATCTTCTAGAATTTCATCTTCCATTTGTCTCATTTAGAACAACTCCTCTTTCCTATCTCTTACTCAACAATAATGTTGGTATTTATCCAAAAACTCTGTTTCCATTTCCTTCCAAGTTAAGATTGTCCCAACACCTAAACCCATGAACTAGCGTAAGGCTGATTCTTTCAAGGTAGAAGGAAATAATTTCAACTTCTGGTTATCAGCTGTATAGTCATAGGTCTGACATAAAACCTTGAACTCAAAGAGAAATTGGTTAAGATCTTCCGAATTTTTTCCCCTAAAGGTAGATAAAATAGAAGGTGACATATTTTTCATAGTAGGCTCATCATCCTGTTTGTTTAAATTAATAGGATAGGAAAAGGTCCTATTTGGTGGGGGATCATTCCCTGGTTGGTCAACCATTTATTCTTCTTGAAAAATTTCCTGATCTTCTCCTTAATTTTCTTGATTATCTTCTTGATTTTCAATCTGGTGTTGTTGTACTTGTTGTTCTTAATCAAAATCAATGTTTCATTGAAGAAACCTTCCTAGATGGTCTCTAGCTCATCTCATCCACAATCTCAATTATCTTCCTTATCAACACTAAGGCTTCAAACTTTAATAGCCAGATCTTTTATTCCCCATCAAAGACACCAAAAATGATGAGCAAGGCCGTTGATGTCACTTCTTGCCTCATTTAATCTTTCAATTATCGAACCGAGTGTGTCATAGAGCTATATGCGATAAGGATGTGTCCACAGATTGTGGGGTTTTGCACTGTAATTAGTGACTTTAGATTTCGGTCAGACTCCTTCAAGAGCTTTTAGGAGCTCTCAAGAGTGGAACTAAACAACTAGTTTCTAAAGACACAATTCCATCTTATTCCTCAACTAACACTTATTAAAACTTAAGTAACTTAGTTCAAACTCAACCTAACTTAATTGTGATTGATTCATGGAAGAATTAAAATGTAACTAAATTCACAATTAATCTAAAATTTAGAATTCAAATTCTATTTTTATTTTGCTTGAAAGAAAGTCTATTTTATGCTTACAAGAAAGTAAATATTAATGTAGAAAACAACAACACTAAGTTCCATGAATGAATTCCAAATAAGCGTAGGTTTTATCTTCCCATTAGTCATCATCATTAATTCTACCAAAACCATTATGCATCTAAAAATAGTTACTAAATCTAATTCCTATGAACAACACTCAAATTTAAAGTAAACAAGTAATATTAATCTACAATGAAGCGTAATAAACTATCTTGGTAACACAATGATCTAGTCCAGAAAATATGAATAGATGCAATTACTAACAGTGATTAACATAAATTGAAATTATTAACTTTTCACTTGATATAAACTAAACAAAAATTAACTGAATCAAAAGAATACAACACATGATCACCTCCTTCAGTTGAGCGGGCCCTGCTCTTCATCTAGTGGGACCTTTAACACTGATATTTGGATTAACTTCTTATTTGCATTCAAATTGGCCTAAATAGGGAAATGGAACAAAAGTGCATAGTACAACCATTACAATATCAAGAAAAAAATTATCTAACTCCTAGACTATCCCTAAAGATGGATATTTATAGGAATATCCATTATTTGAATTCAAAATCATGGCACTATCTACTAAGATACAAAATGACAAACTAAAACTAAAATAGAACTGCAAATGTTAGAGAGAATTTTGTCACACAATAACTGAACAAGAAGTTTCCAAACCGACTAGAGAAGTCAATTTGAAATTATGATGAATTAGTATCCAACTGAAGCGATCAGGAGCACGAAAGATTCCAAGTTGTTAAATAGATAGTTTAACAAATCCACCTCATGAAGTAAGCATTAAATCACCTGAGCGGAATCCTCAAGAATAGGATGCTAATGTGACAACAAATATTTCATATTGAATAGTTATTCCATCATTAACATCATTAAAAGTGACACATTCAATGCAAAATATTATTTCTAATATATTCCCTATTTTGTTAAATATAGAGAAAAACAAGCAAACAAAAAAGTGTATATTCTACGCCAACATTGTTAATTAACAGTATAATAAAGTTTTTTTGAGCACAAAATGAACATTTAAAGTATCATTTAGAGCACTCATCAGGGGATGCAAGAAGATGGATTCAGGATAGCTAAGAGGATGACTTAAGGGATCCTAAGAGGATGGATTAAGGGGAGTTAAGAGAATGAATTAATGGGATGCAAGAGTATGTATTTAGGGTAACTAAGAGGATGAATTAAGGGGTCCTAAGAGGATGGCTTAAGGGGAGTTAAGAGGACTTAAGGGGATGCAAGAGGATAAATTTAGGGTAGATAAGAGGATTAATTAAGGGGTATTAAGAGAATTGATTAAGGGGAGTTAAGAGAATGACTTAAGGGGACACAAGAGGATGGATTTAGGATATCTAAGAGGATTAGTTAAGGGGTACTACGAGCATGGCTTAAGGGGAGTTATGAAAATGAATTAAGGGGATGCAAGAGGATGGATTTAGGGTAGCTAAGAGGATGAATTAAGGTGTTCTAAGAGGATTGATTAAGGGGGGATACAAGAGCCTTGACTCAAATTAAGTGTCATGTGAGAAAATTAGTTCTATAATTAGGAGATGGCTTAAAAGGGTACATAATCTAGGATAGTTTAAGGGAACCTAAGAGGATATGACTTAAGGGGATATGCAACCACTTCTAAATTTTTTATAAAATGAAAATGAATTAATTAGCTTTATGTTTTGAATATCAATTAAATATATAGAACTATATACTTACTTGTATTTATTCAAATTTATTGTAACATCTGCATCCTCTATTTTTTTAATGCATCTATGATTATGGTAGATCTAGTAGCAAGTGAGCTACAAAAATAATGGATGTAAATACAAATTAACCATACATTTTACAAGTCATAACTCCAAGTCATGTGAGGAAATTACAATTTACTAAAATTTAGCAAATTGAATCTTAGAAATACCTTACAAATTCAAGTTATGCCTACCATATGGAAAATTATCTACTATAATTTGTCATTAGTTGTTCAATACACAAGTAGTGGTCATTGATGGGCTATAGAATTGACTAGCTTCCTATTATCATTTCAAACTTTTTATCATTACTTTCTACTAAACTTTAAGACATTACATAAACCTTTCATAAAATTTTAAGTATTTTTAAGCATTTGTAATGGAAACATGTTATGTTAATATGTGTATGTATGATTTATGAATGTCATGAGGTTTAGTAGAATTTTATGTTTAAATTATGGTTGTTAATATTGAGAATTCCTTTGGAAGATAAGACTAACATTTGCAGCAAGGTATCTATCAACCCACAACAAGGAGCTTCTCAACCCATAACATAAGGAATACAGTTTGTTGCAAAGGACTTAATCGATTGTAGCGTGACCACTATCCAAGGAAGAAGGAGGTAATCATGTACTAGTCAGATCGCAAGGCACTAATTATTTCTCTTATCTGCTAATAAGACAACTAGGAGAAGAAGTATATTCTCAACGGGACTATGAATTATGATAGAGCTATTCTTCTGAGCACGTTTTATATTACAAATGGTTAAGTTTGTTGGGAATAGAATCCTTGTTCAATTTACATACTCTTGTTTCAGTAGTTATTTGTTTTTGTTTTAAAGACTGAGTCCTCTTCCTATTTTTGAGGAAGAGTTGACATACATTCTTTAGTTTGTTTTTAGTTCATGAATAATTGGACTCCCTGGTAGACCCTATATAGTGGTATGCCTTATTGAGGAGGAGATCTAGTAGCAATAGTAGTAGAATGGTAGAAGATCATGTTTGTTATTGAATAAATATTTCCATAGGATTTCCTATTAGATTTTGTGTAATAGTTTTGTGTTTAGAATGCAATAAAGGGGGATTGATTTGATAATATGTTTTGTTGAGTAAGTGAGTGATTGACCAGATCCTGTGGAAGCAAAAACTCAAGCAAGGACCACTTGAGGTACTGTTGAACCAATTCAATTTAGTTTTATAGGTTAGATTATGTATTAATAGTTTGAATGCATTGATAGTTTAATTGAATGTTTTTAATTTATGTGATTGTAAATAAATGTTACGATTCTTGAATTAGAATATGTATATTGATGTTTTATTTCATCCTCTGAAGGTTATATAAATTAGGAGACACCACAACATAATATTTAATGGTTATAGTCTTAAGAATTAGGTAACTATAACCACCCCATTTTCATTTTGATCAAAATGGGTCCCCCTTGTTGGTGTTTGCATTTGGTGTTTTTATTTTGGCTTTGGAAGTTGTCTTTTTCCTTCCAAGTCTTATTTTTCCTTGTTTTTTTGGGGTCAATTTTTAGGTTGTAACTGTTACCTTGCACCTTCAAAAGTGTGATTTCTCATTTCCATCCTGATCCTGATTCCCATGTTTCTTCCTTGTCTTCTTTCTGTTTTTTCGATTTCAGGTTTCGAACTAGCACTAGCACTTGAGACCTTCAGTAGGTTTGAGTTTTGGTTTCTTCTTGATTTCGATCCCCAATCCTTTTTTTCTATCTGTCAGAATCGAGTTTCAGATTGGAACTGGAACTCAACCCTTTCAAGTTTCAAGTTCTATTTTTCATCTTGACTCCAATTTCCAACTCTTGGTTTTTCCTTGTGTGTTTCCGAATCGAGTATCAGACTGGAACCGAAACCCAAAACCTTCCCAAGGTTATTGTTTCAGGTTTCATCCTGATTCTGATTCCTGTCTGGTGTGCTTTTTTTTGTTAGTTTTGGATTTTAGAACCTTTTTGGAACTTTGCACTCATTGAAATTTCATCTGTCGAGTTCCTTCCTAATCTTGACTTCCAACTTTCCTTTGTGTTTTATGAGGATTCATTTATGATTATAGCCCTATTCCCGAGGCTCAACCTACTTCGTATTAATGAAAATTGGTTCACACGTGAACTATTTTCTAATATTCCTACCATTTCTCTATTTTGGCTTATA
>VDFB02256770.1:0-43292 GCA_007258455.2 Sequoia sempervirens | reverse complement strand
CCAAAAGCATAAGCCCCTTCAAGAGCGGAGAATATTGCCAGACTTTCCATAAGGTTGACAGTCTGCATCCCCTCATAAATAGAGAAGAAGAAAACCACCGTTCCTGAAGAATCTCTACCAACTCCACCAATTCTAGCAGGCCCAAGATTTCATTTTGAGGAACCATCAGTATTAATCTTTAGAATTCCAATAGGAGGGGGAAGCCATTTACCCACTCTCATGGCTTTCTTTTTTGCTCGCCTTCCCTTTCGGACACAAGCTGAAGCCAAAGACAACTCCTAAAGTCCCAAACTCTCCACCTTCTCAGCATCCTCTTTCTCCAAGGGATACACCACCTCACACTTCGCTTCCACTATCTCCCAAACTAGACCCATAATTCTTTGCCAAATTTGTTGAATAACCAACTTTTCACCTTGGAAGATTCTATGATTTCACTCCAGCCAAATCTACCAAAGAAGGAAAGTAGGCCCCACATACCACACATCTTGTAAGAAAGATGCCGTGGTAGGAGGTCTGCCCAGACTACGCTAGAAATCCACCAGAGAGGAAGCATGAACACAAGGAATTCTCCAAACTTCCCACCACAAATGCCATAACTTCAAAGTAAAGGGGCAATGAAAAAACAAGTGAGCAGAATCCTCCTCCCCATCCCCACACAAAACACACATGGATGGTCCCTGAAATCCCTTCTTCTAAATATTGTCCCAGGTCAAACACTTGTTCCAGGCCAAAGTTCAAATGAAGCAGTTACACTTGGGCCAAGAAAACTTATTCCAAACTCTCTTCCACCATTGAACCTCCACCCCGTCCAACTTGTGAGATAAAAGCACTTGATAACCAAAGGAAACAATATAAACACCCTTAGGGTTGGGAGACCAAGATAAAACATCTCCATCCAGAAGGGAACTACAACTCCTGCTAGAAAGGATGCTTCGCAATTCCGCGCACTCCTCCTCCATACCAACCACATGCCACTCCTCAGGATTTCTTCCACCTAGCCATCATCAACTAACCATGAGAAGACATAGACTTAAAGTCTCTCACCTTGTCCCAACCAGCCTCGATGAATCTTTGACAAAGGGGCAATAGGTTAGGAAACTGGAAAACAATGGGAGGAAAACCATCCCAAGAATTCGACCAAAATTGAGCCTCAAACCCACTTTTGTAGATCCAAAATAAGCCATCCTTAACAAGAGAAACCCCTTTCTTGAGCTTACCCCAAATCACCGATCCTTTCCCCACTAGGGGATAGCAGGGAATATCCATCTGAGGGATCCCCAGAAAATATTTATGAAGTAAAATCTTGGCCTAGATCTAATCTTGCTCCACACACCACCTCCAGTATAGTTTGGCAGCAAGTGTATCCCCAGACAAAGATGATTGCCTTAATCCAAGACCGCCATATTGCCTCGAGCTACACACAAGCTCCCATCTAACCAAGCTCCATTTGGATGACGATAAGTTAGCTGCCCATAAAAATTGTCTAGCTAAAGCATCAAGTTCCCGAAGAAAACCAACTAGGGCCACCTGGAGCATACATCTGTAAATGGGGAGAGCTTGAACCACATATTTGATCAACTCAACCTGACCAACAAAGGACAACCATCTATGGGTCCAATGGTTAACCTTTGTCCGAAACTTTTCCAGAATATTCTGCCATGATTCCCTCGACATCCTTTTGATAGAAATAGGAATACCAAGATAGATCAAAGGGAGGGACCCAATCTGAAACCTCAAGATATTTGCAATCCTCCTCTGAACCAGACCAGGAGTATTGAAGAAGAAGATGGAAGATTTACCTTCATTAATCATTTGACTTGAGGCAATCAGATAAACATCCAACACCGCACACAAGTTTGTAGCCTCCCTAATTGTAGCCATACCCATCAGAGCAGTATCATCCACAAACTACAAATGAGACTGTGGGGGAATATTACCACCCCAACACCACCCCTGAATGAGACCCATCTCCACATTCCTTCTCAACAACCGACCTAGACCTTCAATAAGGAGCAGAAACAAATACGGAGATAACGGATCGCCCTGACACAATCCCTGGGAGGCTCCAAAAAGCTCTGAGGGCTCACCATTAATTAAAACGGAGAAGGATACTGAAGTCACACAACTCATGACCCACCGAATCCATTCATCCCCAAAACCAAAAGCACCAAGAATCTTCCAAAGAAAGGACCATCGAACTCTGTCATACGCCTTTGCCATGTCCAACTTGATGAACATTGCCTTATCAATGGAATTAGCAATAGAATGAATGGTCTCCGTAGCTATAACCACCCCATCTAGAATTTTCCTGCTCGCAACAAAACCACTCTGCTCCTCGAAGATTAACACTTTAAGCCATTTTTTTAGCCTATCCGCAATTACTTTAGAGATAATTTTGTAAATCACATTACAAAGAGAGATGGGTCTAAATTGGCTTAACCTGTTTGCTCCATCAGATTTGGGGATGAGAGTCAGGAAGGTGGAATTCAAAGCCTGTAACATCTGCTTATTCGTCTAAGATTCCTGGACAACTGCCAATACGCCCAGCTTGATAATATCCCATAATTCTTGAAAGAACTCCATCGGAAAGCCATTAGGGCCAGGAGCTTTCCCTTTCTTCATTTGGAACACTGTTCTCTCGAGCTCTTCTATCAAGATATCACCCATAAGACACTCATTCATCTCCATAGTAACCAAAGAAGGGATGCAAGATAGAACTTGAGCCTCCTCCTCAGAAACCCCTTGCGAATCCTCCCTGAATAAGGTAACAAAGTACTACACAACTTCACACAAAATATCCTTGAAAGAGGAAAGATGCTGACCAGTGTCATTCACCAGAACATAAATTAAATTCCCATGTCGCTTGGCTTTGACCAAATTGAAAAAGAAGGCCGTATTTTTATCTCCCTCTTGAAGCCATTCAATCCTTGCCTTCTATTTCCAATAGACTTCCTCCCACAATTCACACTCCAACACTTTCAATGCCATGGCCTTCTCTTGAAGTAAATTAGCAGTCACACCTTCCTCCCTGATCACTCTTGTAATGCTATCTTGCTCAGCCTGGGCAACAACCTTTACATGGATAATGTTCCCAAAGCACTGCTGATTCCAACACTTAAGCTGATATTTAACAAATTGGAGAAGCTTAGAAAAAGTATACATTGTTGTACCATAAGCGGGTCTACCCATTCTCCACCATTTGGCCGCATAGTCATGAAGAGAGGGCTCACGAAGCCACATAATCTAGAACTTAAAAGGGGGTGACCGAGGCACACAAACTGAAGAAACAACAAACTTGATAGGCCAATGGTCAGACCCCCTCCAATCCAAAATTTTTGAACTAGAAGACCACAATCCACCAACCCAGAAATAGGAAACCAAGAACAGGTCAAGTCTTTCAGAGATGCAGTTAGCCCCCATCCTTCGATTGTTCCAGGTGAATAGACCATTATTAGGCCTGACATCAACAAGATTCAAAGCATAAATATTATCTTGAAGAAGCAGCGCAAAGGGCTCCAACCTTGCCATATACCCCCGCTTCTCAGCCAACTCATAAATAGCATTAAAGTCCCCAGCCATAATCCATGGATGAAAAGGCACCATACTCCGGACAAATCTAATATGAGCCCACAGAAGTTGCTTACCCTGAAACTTGATAGGCGCATAGATATTAGAGAGGAGGATAGACTCCCTAGTCTCAAAACAAGAAGTGATCATGGAGATAGAAGACTTGTTGGACATCCACCAAAGAGGGTGGATCCTCCGAGGATTCCAAAGGAAAGCCACTCCACCCATAGATCCTTGAGCACCAACGCACTGACATTCACCACTGCCCGACAACTTAGGAGATAAACTAAGCATGCAATCCACAAATAACTTAGTCTCCTGTAGGAACAAAACATCAGGAGATTGAATTCTAACCAACTCACGAATAGCCTTTTGTCTATGGCCATTGTTTAGGCCCCTTGCATTCCATTAAAGTACAATCATTTCAAAGAGCTCGAGAAGTGCGAATCCAGAGTCTTAACTGACCTTGACTCCACCAGAGTTTCCCCAACTAACTTAATCTTTTCCATATCCTTTTTCCTACCAAGCTTTGAAGATTTCTCCCGCAACCCTTTTTTGATATCCTTTTGATGGAGACCCAAAGGAGAAGTAGAAGACTTGTTATTCTTCCTGCATCTTCTCCTGTATGCAAAGCAAAAATAGGACCATCTCCCCCACCCTTCTTCATTTCCATAGTAGGAACCGACTCCACCTGGACATCCATTTGAAGGTCAGTCACCAATTGCAAAGCTCCAGTAACTTGTGCATCTTGAGTATCCCCAAACAAAGAACCCTCCTGCCCATAACACATAATACCTTGATCCAAATTCACCAAACCCAGGTTCACTTCTTGCTGGCCAAGATCATCCAAAACCTCGAATCTGTTAAAAGAGTCTTCATCTTGTCTTTCCTTCAAAGTCCTCTTTTGACCTCAGTTTCTATTACGATTATTTATAGGGTGAAGCCATCTGAGCCATCCCCATCTCCAAGAATGGGATTCTTTCCTTTATCCTCCCTAGGTGGGTTGCGGGGAGGTTGAGAAATCAGAAGCTCCATAGGCCTAGCCCTTGGACATCTTCATTGCAAGTGACCATATTCATGGCATAGACGACATCAGAATGGAAGGGTTTCATAGTCCAACGACTATACCCAAGAGTAAGGACCCACAAACATATCCAAAGAATCTGGTATTGGCTTACTTAGATCAATTTCCACACAAATGCGAGCAAAAGTTATAACCTTTTTAAATTGAGTCTACTGTGAAGAACCAACCAGCTTCCCAAGCATCGACCCCAAAAAATGCAAAACATCATCTCGCTAGCATTCCACTGGAAACCGCAGAAGGCGAACTCACCTCGGGACATGAGTCGGAAGCTCCTCAGTAGGGTTAAAACCAACATGCCATGATTTAAGAAACATACCAACCTGATTATAAAAATAGGGCCCCCCTTCAAAAACCTTACTGCGATCCACCATGCAATCAAAGGTAACCATGAAAAAATTATTTGCCAGAAGCTTTATATCCATCTCACCCTCTGGCATCCAAGTCCGTCGGGCCCAAGACTCCAAAAAATTGCAATAAAAAGAGTGCCTTGAGTAATATTCAATATCCTTTGCGACCATCTCCAATGGGATAACCAGTTTCAGCCTCTCCTTGCAATGTTCCAAGCATCCATTGATTTTCATGATCCGAGCTCCACTAGATGAGCCCATTCCATCTAGCCTCAGTTCTGGCAAGAACAAATTATTATTGAAGACTTTTGAAGCGTGCGGAGGAGACTTTGCACCAATCGCTGAACAAAAATCCATTATAGGGTTAGCACTTGAGGTCTCCCCAGGTGAAATAATACCCAACTTATAGTGGGCATGCAAAGCCCCCGAGAAATAAAAAGCCAAAACAAGGGTTTTGAAGACCCCACCCAACGCTCACCACTATCCGCTGGAAAAAAGAACAAGAAGCACCACCGATAGGAGGCCACACAAGAGAAACTAGGCACCAAAGGTCCGCTCCACACCACACACCTGTGGCTCTCAACAACACCCCACTCGCTACTCGACGCCAAGAAACTGCCCCACACACAGTCATAGAAAGATAGAAGCCACTGTAGCAGCAAAACACAACCCTTCTCCCCCAAAAGCAGGCACAAACCCCCTTCCTAACGCAAATCCAGGATATTTGAGATCTTCCATTGTAATTTAGAAATTGAAATTTCTGAATTGTGCTTTGAAATTTTCCTCTCTATAAATTACTCTGTTAAAAAAAAAAGAATTTGTCCAATTGGACTGTTGGTTGGAAGTATTTATATATATATATATTACAGTATATATAAATTATTGTATGCTTTATATTCAAGGAAAATTTTCTTGTTAAAAAAAAAATTGATTTGAAATTTTTGTGGAAATTCGATGGGAAAAATTGTTGAAATTGTAGAATTAAAAAAAAATTAATGTTAAATTTATTTTTGGGTTGCTGGGGGGAGCTACCCCCACAGTTGCCCCCATTATGGGAGGTGTTGGTTGTGGAGGCAGTGCCTAGCACTGCCCCCACAAGCAGCGACCCACATTGGGGGAGGCTGTGTAACAGCTTCCCAGAACAGGGTTTGACCTTGTGCCCCCTGCATGTGGCGTGTTTATTTATTTTAAAATGTTTTTTTTTATATAAGATAAATTATATATATATATATATTATATGTAATATATATTATTTATAATATATATTATATAAATATATATATATTTCTATTTATATGTTTTATAATTATATATATATATTTTATATATTATTTTTAATATATAATATATATATTATATAAATATGTATTTGTATATTTTTTTTAGTAAATTATGGATTATATTAAATGATTAGATAAAAATGTATTTAAACATAATATATGGGAATTAAATTTATGTTTAAATGTATATTTATTTAAAAGAATAATATGCTTTTTTTTTATATTTGATGCATGCAAGTGCACATTTATTATTTATTTGGTTACAAAAGGATTAAATTAGAAAAGCTGACTTTTACTATTAGTTGAATTGAGAAAATTAAAGTTAATTTTATAGTGTTAGTTTCTTTTTAGTGCATGGAATTTATAAATTATTTTGAATGTTATCATGCAAAATGTCACGACTTTAATTGGATTTAAGGAAACCTAACATTAGATTTATTAGTTTTCCTGTGATTGTTTTTAAAGGTTATGTTTTTCCTTTATTCTAGTTGTTGGGGAAATTGTGTTGTTTGTTGAGTAAGACTTCCAGATGTGTTTTCTTGAGATGATGTAGTGTCTCATGTGATTTGTTATTGTTTAACTTGGGTAGTGCATGAGATATATTTCAATTGGACCTGGTTATGTGAACAGGTTGTGTCGTATAATTATTGTTGAGATGGTAATTGTAATTGGTTATGTGCACCTAGTTTACCCAATGTTAGTGGGATTAGTTCCTTAAGTTGTTAATAGGGGAGTGGCTTTTTAGAGGGGCTGACACACAAAGTGGTGTCTGGGTAACTCATGAAGAGTTAGATTAATTTGTGATAACTTAATAAATATGTTAGGGAAAAAGGGTAGTTTAAACACTTAACTTATTGTAAGTACCTCGCTCATGGACTCAAGGGCTAGTATAGACTTGGGATGAGACGAGAAGGCTTGGAATGGCAAGATCGTTATCTTGTCTCTATGAAAGATAATCGATTTCGCATTGGATTACATGTGGGGATGAGTTTCGTAAGAGGTCACCAGGGTAACCCAAGATGGGGGTCGAAACCTAAGAAGATTCGCCAAGGTAACCCATGCAACTTTGTGATGACACTCCTATGACAACCGTCAGTCAGTCTTTGGTTTTGTGTAGTTGATCATTATAATTTGGAAGCATTGTAACCATTTTGTTAGTATTGTACTTGTGTAGTTTAGTATTGTAATTGCCTATGTCTAGAGGTTGTAGGTTTTGCCTAGGAAGCTCTTTTACTATCTCCTAGTATGGGGGTGGGCCTTTGGGTACCACTTGGTTGGGTGGAACATGCACCTTACACCATTGGATCCCTAGTTCTTGTTCTTGATGGCGAGTGCTTTCTGATTGGAGAACTCGCGTGTACTAGTGGATTTGTACTTCTCTTATGTCACATTTGTATCAGTTGGATACTTTGTAGTTGTATCACTCAATTGTGTTCGAGGAGAACCTTTGTACTATGTAATTGTAATAATTTTGTATAAACTATCTCATTTGCAAATTATAATTGTAATTGTAATATTGAATAAATGCAATGTGTGAATAAACCATTGTTGTACTTTATATCTTATGTGATGTATTTTAATGTTATTGGATGTATGATCTTTAATTCATGAGTAATAAATAAAAGTTGTATTTAGTAACTTTTGTTAGTAATAGGTATTGTAAGTAAGCGTCGTCACATACCTTAGAGAATGTATGTGTTAGTGTAGTTTACTTTACTTGTTTAAGAATTTTTTTTTTTGTTTCCGTTATGTTTGTGACATTCTCTAGGGTTTTGTGGCAGGTGTTACACATGGTATCAAATTGTTTGCTCTGGGATAATGTTGAACCCATTAAGTTGTTAGTTGCGTAGGATTTAAGATTGCGTACCTTGTTTTATGTCGTGGTGTGTATTTGTGCAGGATCATGCCACCTAGATGAGGTCATGGTAGAGGTTGTGGCCATGCAGGTAGTCACAAAGGTAATCAACATAATTCACCTCCCATTGTTCCCCATGACTTAGATGATGAGGAGCAAAAGGCTTCGCAAAACGTACTTGCAGGCGATGATCAAAATCAGGGTCCACTAGGGATTGGGGACACTCAGTTGCATCGTTTATTAGAGGAGACACTAGCTCGTCTGGGTTCGAGGCAGGACAAAGGTCAAGATATTATGGGTGAGAGAGGTTCTAGCATAGTCAAAGGAAATCATGGCTGTACATATGAGAGACCTGCTTAGAGCTTGTTCGCCTACATTTGATGGTTTAGGTAGCAGATTAGAGGCTGAGACATGGGTGATAGATCTGAATCAGTGTTTTTCTATGCACCCTTATGGTAGCAACACCAAAGCTAGATGTGCGATCATGCACTTGAGAGATTTTGCATCGACCTGGTGGAGGTTGGAGGAGCATAAACTCTATTGATATTAATACTGTATCTTGGGATTTGTTCGTAGAGAGGTTCAGGGCCAGATTTCTTTCTGATCATTGGCGACAACGTCGTGGAGACGAGTTCCATGCCTTGCAATAGATGGCTATGTTTGTAGAGCAGTATGAGCATCATTTTTACGAGCTCAAGCAATTTGCAGGCATCGGTGATGAGGGCATGCTTGTTCAACATTTCATTAGGGGCTTAAACACCCGAATCAGTGGTGGTGTGCGAGTTTTCAAACCCAAGACTATGGAGACAGCGGTGGAGAAGGCCAGATTGGTGGAGGAGAACCTGGCAATGACATTGGGTGGTCACACTGGAGTACAAATAGGCAGTTCTTTAGCTGGAGGACCTAGTGCCTGTAGTGGTCAGAATCAGGGAGTTGGACCACCTAGGACACAACAGGTGTCTGCATAGAGTGGACAGTATTAGAATTCACATGGGAAATGAAAGAGTTTCCAATAGAGACTGGGTGATAGATATTAGTTAGGTGGTGACAAGAACTGGAGGTGAAACAAACACAACACTTATGAGCAGTCGACACAGAGTTCACAGTCTACCTATAGGGGTAGAGTTCAACAGTCGAGCATACCTCTTGGAGGTAGAGATTTTGGCAGAGGTACTGGATGTTTTGCGTGTGGCCAACAGGGTCACATAGCACGAGAGTGTCTCAATAAGGGCACATTAGGGTACACTCAGAGGCCAATGGCGTTAGAGCCGACAGTTGGTGATGTAGACAGAGGGCATCGAGTATTTGCTGCGGTTG
The DNA here is from genome assembly GCA_007258455.2 of Sequoia sempervirens. NCBI lineage: Eukaryota > Viridiplantae > Streptophyta > Pinopsida > Cupressales > Cupressaceae > Sequoia > Sequoia sempervirens. The sequence goes on along the minus strand of VDFB02256770.1, from coordinate 33,842 downwards.
ATAACCGCCAGGCTGATCATCATAGCACATTAGTAGAGAAATTTGGTATGTTACAGGGTAATAGGGTTTCCCTTTTATTTAATTCTGGAGCATCAGATTCCTTTATTTCATCATCTGTCGTGGTGCGATGTAGACTGAGGGCAGCAAAGCAAGACATTAAGTGGTAGGTCGAATTGGCCTTCGGTGCTAAAGTTGCAGTTCAATCCATAGTACTTGACTGTAGATTGGAGATTTGATCATTTCACACTACATTAGACCTCTGCATTATACCATTGGGGTCATATGACATTGTCTTAGGGATGGATTGGATTGAGGCTCACAAGGCCATGATTGATTGTCGACGCAAGTTGATTCGATGTATTGATGCATCTGGTAGTAAGGTTGAGATAGTGGGAGTTCAGAGACCATATCATTGAGGATGATCTCAGCTATGCAGCTGAGGAGATGTGTACATCAAGGATGTCAATTATTTGTAGTGACTATAGATGACTTGGAGTTGGGTGATAGTGAGGAAAAGGTTACTCTTGATAGCCACCCCATACTCCAGGTGTATGCAAATGTATTTCCTGATGATATTCTAAGGATGCCACCTCAGCGTGACATTGATTTCAGGATTGATCTGTTACCTGGTTCCGAGCCTATTTCATGAGCTTCATATTGTATGACTACACAGGAGCTTAAGGAGCCCGCTTGCAGCTAGAGGAGTTGTTAGCGAAGGGTTTCATACGCCTTAGTGTTTCACCTTGGGGAGCACCAATATTTTTTGTGAAGAAGAGGGATGGTTCTCTTCGTTTGTGCATAGACGACCATCAGTTGAACAAAGTGACAATCAAGAACTGATATGCCTTACCTAGGATTGATCAAGGGTGCTATAGTCTTTTCAAAGATTGATCTTAAGTCAGGGTATCATTAGCTACACATATTTGTTGCCGATATCCATAAGATGATGTTTCACACACGTTACGGTCACTATGAGTTTACTGTGGTACCGTTCGGGTTGACGAATGTGCCATCAGTGTTCATGAGCTTGATGAACGGAGTCTTCCGCACATATCTGGATAGATTTGTACTGGTATTCCTTGATGATATACTGATCTATTCTAGGACAGTAGAGGAACGTGAGGAGCATCTAAGGCAGGTTTTGCAGTGTTTGAGAGATAATCAGTTGCACGCTAACCTGTCCAAATGTGAGTTCTTTAAGATTGAGGTCAAGTACCTTGGACATGTGATTACAGGAGAGGGCATTTCAGTAGATCTTATGAAGATCCAAGTGATCATTGATTGGCCCGCACTGACTAATGTGGCAGCGATACGTAGTTTCATGGGTTTAGCAGGGTATTACAAACTTTTTGTTGAGGGCTTCTCAAGGATAGGACATCCTATCGCTTCTCTTCAAAGGAAAGGGAAGAAGTTTGTTTGGTCAGAACAGTGTGAGTCAGCATTCCAAACACTGAAGGAGAAGTTGACCAGTGCACTGATTCTTGCAATACTTGATCCTACTAGAGATTTTGTTGTCTGTACTGACGCATCTTTGGAGGGATTAGGAGCAGTCTTGATGCAGGATGGTTGAGTGATTGCATATGAATTGTGCAAACTCAAGGATCATGAATTGAATTAACCTACACACAATCTTGAGTTGGCAGCGGTAGTACATGCCTTAACGAGATGGAGACATTTCTTGTTGGGACACAGATTTGAGTTGCACAGTGACCATCAGAGTCTACAGTTCATCTTCATGTAGCCTAATCTTAATACTAGGCAGAGGAAATGGATGGAATTCCTTTGTGAGTATGACTTCGAGGTGAAGTACATCCAGGGGAAGGAGAACGTAGTTGTTGACGCTCTTAGCAGGTGGAGACACGAGTTATTTGAGTTGACTCTTGGTGTGGATTTGAGGAGTCAGATTCTTTCAGCACTTCCTGTAGACAGTTGGTACTAGGAGGTGAGATCAAAGATGGAGTCAAGAAGGGTTCTCGAGGGAAGATTCTTAGATTATTCTCTAGATTCAGATGGTTTGTTGAGGCACATGGGATGCATTTATGTTCCATTATCTGGAGATCTTCATACCTTGGTTATGATGGAGGCACATCAAACACCTTATTTAGCTCATCCAGGAGTGAAGAAGATGCATGCCGATTTGTGACAACTTTATTTTTGGGCAGGTATGAAGCGAGATATCGCTGACTTTGTGTCGAGGTGTTTAGAGTGTCAACAAGTGAAGGTTGAACACCAACATCCAGTAGGGCTTCTGCAGCCATATTTGGTGCCAGAATGGAAATGGGATATAATCTCATTGGATTTCATTATTAGTTTACGCAACTCTTCGTGACGACACGATGCTATTATGGTGTCGATGGATAGGTTGACGAAGGTTGCACACTTCTCGCCTATTCGTTCCTCCTACAATGCTTCGTCTGTTGCTAGAGTGTTCATGGGAGATATTGTGAGGTTGCACGGTATTCCTCGTCGGATCATTTCTGACAAGGATCTTGTGTTCACCTCAACTCTCTGGACGCCATTACAACATGCTATGGGGACATAGTTGAACTTGAGTTCAGTGTATCATCCTGAGACAAATGGACATACCGAGAGGGTCAACCAGATCCTCGAGGATATGTTGCGCATGTATGTGATGGACTAGCAAACACAATGGGAAGACTATCTCCATTTAGTGGAGTTTGCTTATAACAACAACTATCAAAGTTTGATTGGTATGCCTCCTTTCCAGGAATTGTATGGGTGACTGTGTCAAACTCCTTTGAGTTGGGATTAGTTAGAGGACAAAATTATTTTGGGTCCTAACATGCTTCAAGATATGGAGCAATAGGTGATTCAGATTAGGGAACATTTGGTTGCTACACAGGATAGGCAGAAGAAGTATGTTGATGCGCATTGGGTGGATAGTCAGTTTGTAGTAGGTGACTGAGTCTTTCACGAGTGTATCCGTAAAAGAGTCCAATCCGATATGGAAAGGGCTACAAGCTCACACCTCGCTTTGTTGGGCCATTTGAAATTCTTGAGAAGATTGGTCCAGTTGCTTATCGACTTGCTTTGCCACCCAGTCTCTTGCGTATTCACTACGTGTTTCATGTTTAAGTTCTCAGGCCTTATCATCCAGACATATCTCATGTCCTTGATTGGAATGCTTTACAGGTAGAGGACGACCAGTTGGCTTTGGAGCTCATGGCCGTCACGTAGCACAGGAGACTCACCCTCAAGGGTTGAGATATAGAGTAGGTTAGGGTCTAATGGGATCCTAGAGATGATACTTCAGCTACTTGGGAGGATGCGACTAGTATGAGGGAGCTCTATCCCTATTTGTTCGCAGGATTATAGGAGTAAGCCTGATCCTAGGGGGAAGGATGTAGTGCCCCTTTAGTTGCTACTATGTGTTCTGATTTGTTTATGCTTTTAGACAATACCTTTACTATGATAGACCTTGATACCTTGTTATGGTTTTATGATCGTTGACATTGGAGCGATAATGGTGTTATATTTTGATGTGATGATACACTATATGGATGTTTATGTTATGCTTTTGATTAGCATAGTTGTTAATATTGATATATGCTCATTTGTTGATTAATGATGCTTTAATTTCATCAGTCTTGATGTGACTATATTGGTGAAGGGGACGAGATTACATCACTCGCTTGTGAGCACCCTGTGATTCCATGATTTCTCTTCACGGTGTGTCTGCTATGTTATATGCATGTTCGAAACTCGTCTTGTTTTGCAGGATTGCAGGTACATGACATCATTTCCACCTGGCTTCATAGGTCTGAGCGTGTCCATTTCCCAATGATTATGTTGATAGGGAGATAGTAACAGAGTGGTCTTGTCAAACCACAAACCCTATCATAGTGTGTCGTGAATTTGTGTCTTGTTTGTTGTTGAGTCATGCCATCTTTGATGTTTTGATAATTTATTATCGGTGGGAATTATATGTGGAAATTAATGTTTAAGTGGTTGTAAATGTTAATTTATGTATTTTAGATTAAAATTGTTATTTAATTTTATTTAATTGGTAAGGTAATTTAATCTATTGATTAAATTTATCTTATTAAATGGATAAATTAATTAATTAAATTAAAGTAGTTGATTAAATAAATTAAATAATTAAAGTTGTTATGTAAAGTGCATAGATTAAGTGATTTAAATTTAGTTGGAAATTAAATTGTGTTTTAAATTATTTAAAAACAAAAATAAATTGTGAATGCATAAGAGGAAATAACTATGGTGGTTAAAAGAGATATTTTTGAATTTTGACTAAGTGTTGAGAAAGTTAATGGGGGGATTTGATGGAAAAAGATGATATTTTTTTGGAAAAAATTGGTTGTTAAAATGGAGGAAGATTTGGCTCTGTAATTTTTACATTGGTCTAGAAGTGGATATTTTGGAAGAGGTTCTGGAAGATTAGATTTTGCAGGGAAACTCAACTTTAGTTTTTATTCCTACAAGCTTAAAAAAAAAAGGTTCTTTTGTTGCTTTGAGTTATTTGTTTTGTGGTTTGGAAAGAAGCTTTGTTAAATTTAGTGAAATTGAAAGATTAGAGGATCTGTGGATTTTATAGAGGTATTGATTTTAAATTTTGAAAGGATTGTTGTGAATTTTTGAAAATCTCTGTAGAAAAAACAAGAAAAATCTTAGATCCTTTGTAAGGAAACAAATTTTAATAGTAGAAAATTGAAAGAGAAAACAACAAAAAATTTTGTGAATCTCTGTAATTAGATTTGAGATTTTCCACTGTAATTTAGAAATTGAAATTTCTGAATTGTGTTTTGAAATTTTCCTTTCTCCGCAAATTACTCTGTTAAAAAGAAAAGAGAATTTGTCCAATTGGACTGTTGGTTGGAAGTATATATATATACATACAGTATATTTAAATTATTGCATGCTTTATATTCTAGGAAATTTTTCCTGTTAAAAAAAAATTGATTTGAAATTTTTGTGGAAATTCGCTGGGCGAAATTGTTGAAACTAGAGAATTTTTTTTTTAAAAATTAATGTTAAATTTATTTTTGGGGTGTTGGGGGAGCTACCCCCACAACCGCCCCCATTATGGGAGGCACTAGCTGTGGAGGTAGTGCCCAACGTTTCCCCCATAGCAGCGAACCCCATAGGGGGAGGTTGCATAGTAGCTTCCCACAACAGGGTTTGACCCTGCATCCCCTGTGTGTGGCGTGTTTATTTATTTTAAAATGTTTTTTTTATATAATATATATATATATTTATATATTATTTTTAATATATAATATATATGTATTTGTGTATTTTTTTAGTAAATTATGGATTATATTAAATGATTAGATAAAAATGTATTTAAACATAATATATGGGAATTAAATTTATGTTTAAATGTATATTTATTTAAAAGAATAATATGCTTTTTTTATATTTGATGCATGCAAGTTCACATTTATTATTTATTTGGTTACAAAAGGATTAAATTAGAAAAGTTGACTTCTACTATTAGTTGAATTGAGAAAATTAAAGTTAATTTTATAGTGTTAGTTTCCTTTGAGTGCATGGAATTTATAAATTATTTTGAATGTTATCATGCAAAATGTCATGGCTTTAATTGGATTTAAGGAAACCTAACATTAAATTTATTAGTTTTCTTATGACTGTTTTTATAGGTTATGTTTTTCCTTTATTCTAGTTGTTGGGGCAACTGTGTTGTTTGTTGAGTAAGACTTCCAAATGTGTTTTCTTGAGATGATGTAGTGTCTCATGTGATTTGTTATTGTTTAACTTGGGTAGTGCACGAGATATGTTTCAGTTGGACCTGGTTATGTGAATAGGTTGTGTTGTATAATTATTGTTGAGTTGGTAATTGTAATTGGTTATGTGCACCTGGTTTACCCAATGTTAGTGGGATTAGTTCCTTAAGTTGTTAATAGGGGAGTGGCTTTCCATGGGAGCCGACACACAAAGTGGTATCTAGGTAACTCATGAAGAGTTAGATTCATCAATGATAACTTAATAAATATGTTAGGGAAAAAGGGTAGTTTAAACACTTAACTTATTGTAAGTGCCTCGCTCATGGAATCAATGGCTAGTATAGACTTGGGATGAGACGAGAAGGCCTGGAATGGAAAGATCGTTATCTTGTCTCTATGAAAAATAATCGATTCCGCATTGGATTGCATGTGGGGCCAAGTTTCGTAAGAGGTCACCAAGGTAACCCAAGATGGGGGCCGAAGCCTAAGAAGATTCGCCAAAGTAACCCATGCAACTTTGTGATGATACTCCCCCTATGACAACCACCAGTGAGTCTTTGGTTTTGTGTAGTTGATCATTATAATCTGGAAGCATTGTAACCATTTTGCTAGTATTGTACTTGTGTAGTTTAGTATTGTAATTTCCTATGTCTAGAGGTTATAGGTTTTTCTTAGGAAGCTCTTTTACTATCTCCTAGCACGGGGGGTGGGCCTTCATGTACCACTTGGTTGGGTGGAACGTGCACCTTACACCGTTGGGTCCCTAGTTCTTGTTCGTGATGGCGGGTACTTCCTAATTGGAGAGCTCGTGTGTACTAGTGGATTTGTACTTCTCTTATGTCACATTTGTATCATTTGGATACCTTGTAGTTGTATCACTCCTCAATTGTATTCGAGGAGAACCTTTGTACTATGTAATTGTAACAATTTTGTATAAACTATCTCATCTGGAAATTAGAATTGTAATTGTAATATTGAATAAATGAAATGTGTGAATGAATCATTATTGTACTTTATATCTTATGTGATGTATTTTAATGTTATTAGATGTATGATCTTTAATTCATGAGTAATAAATAAAAGTTGTATTTAGTAACTTTTTTTAGTAATGGGTATTGTAAGTAAGCATCGTCACATACCTTAGAGAATGTATGTGTTAGTGTAGTTTACTTGTTTAATTACACTTTTAAGAAAAAAAAATTGTCCGCTTCCATTATGTGTGTGACATTCTCTAGGGTTTTGTGGCGGGCATTACAATTCATCTCAAACTAAGTGATGTCATATATAATTTACATGTATGTTGTTAACTTTGTTATTATGCAATTTCCATTTCCGTACCTATTTTGGTAATTTGTATTTACTTTGCATATCATTTCGATTGAATGTTATGCTGTTACAATTTTGTGAGTATGAAATCATATATACTAACTTGCTCGTTAATATGGATAGTTCACAACAACTGATGCTTGTTTATGCTACCATAATACTAAACAAAATACTATCACAAAACATTCTAATCTTAACTTATGTAATACAATGTTTTTCACATTCTCCTTAACGTTATATTTAGGCATCACTTATCCCTTCTACACATATGAAACAACCACTTACAATTTATTGGTGTTATAATTCAAATAACCCATAAATAAAATAAGTCCCAAAACATCCACCTTTTTGTTTCCACCAACCCCAAGTAATTCAATTATTTGCATACCTTAGTAAGCTATTTCAAGTTGTACTCATAGGAAAGGTTGTACGAACCATTTTGCACTTCTTAATTAGTATTGTAACATTTCTTTATTGTCCGTGTTACCAGATTTTCACTTATAGATCAATCAGGTTGAATTTGTTGATTTTAAACTGATGAAAAAGTGCATTCTAAATCTTTCCTACATTACATTCAGATGCATAAATGAAATAATTTTGAAAAGATTACATTTACAAATTACTGCATTCATACACACGCATGTAACAGAAGAAGGATTCAAATCTTTCCTTTCTAAAAAAGGTAATCTTTATTTAATGTAAAAGTGTACATTATCTCACACAAGCCGTGAGATTAACTACTTATTCAATGCAAATAAATAAAAGTTTATACATGGATAAGTAAATGGAAAGTAATGTGCATATAAGGAGGGAAACCAATCATTTCCTGAGAATGATTGGTTCTGTTGTGCCATCTCGTCCTGCTGTTGCCTCAAGCTACTTGTGTCCTTCCTACCTTCATACCACTCCTGATCCTGCATCTAAAAAAAGTAATGCTCTAAGAAATGAAAGGTTTCAAACCTTACATGAACAAACACTTATGCACATATAAATTGATCTCAATTTTCCTTAAACAAGCATGCAAATCTAGGATGCCCCAGAAAACCATTGAAACCATAAAAAATATTCAAGATACGCATTTTATTTCACTAACTTGTTTGCTTCATGTGTAACTACAGGTGTAATCATGTCTTTGTTCTATTAATCTTAATTCAACATGTGGGTTAAAATGTGGCTCTGACAAGGGTTGAGCTCGACATGCTAAGTTATCAGATAATGAGCTCATTCGAGCTTATTTAAGAGGGAAATGCATTATTGAAAAATATCATATCAACATATAAATGCAAATGAAGAAATTATCAAAAATTACAGTAAGTATTGTTTACAATCAAGAAACGAAAAATAATGACGATGTCTTACTTTTTGAAAGATGTTTTATGATAGAATTTTGTGAAGGACAACAATGCATTATTTGCTGAGCTACTTCATGATAAGGATTTCAAGAGAGAGTTAAAAGCTCTCTTATTCCAAATGGTCAAAGCCACAATGTATTTGTTGTCTCCAAGGGCAATCCATATAAAAGATAGTAATATTGGTGCAAAAGGAAATCATAGATACATTGTCTATCATCATTGCAAAAAACAATAAGAGAGCATTGTATATCAGAAAGTATCTTTAGGGGGAACCAGGTAACATGAAACAAACTATGGAGACTGCATTCTTGACAAAAGAGTGTCTAGAAAATAGCTCAAGTCATAGTGATAGAAGTAAATGTTGAAGGTACCATGACAACATGAGGTAGCAAAAACTCTGTTTTGCAAGTGAAGGGAATTATTCAAGAAGCATAGGGGTAAATTGGTAAATCAAGATAGTGAAGCAATCTATGTATCAAAATAGGAAGAATGTATTCAATACAAGAAGTAATGTATATATGACACAATGGCCCTTGAGCACAATATAAACCCATAATGTGTGATGCCTAAGTAGATTGATGCCACTTAGTGCAAATACAAATCATGACAAGGAGGCAGTCCTACAAAAGCCTTAAATTCATTACTTCAAAGTTCCATGAATGAATAATTGTAATCTGTAGAAGCTTGGAGATTTGCTAGAATGCAATCCCATAATATATAGAGTAAGAAACCTTCTGTTTTATTTTCTTGATGAAGTACAGTAGCATGAAAACACAAAAAGAGAAAATTGCTGTAAAGCATATGGCCATGGTTATAAAACTTCAAAAATTCGCACATAAAATGAAGGACAATTCAACATCACAAAATATATTTGTCAAGAAATCTTTGAATGAAATTGTAGGTTTAGATGAGTTGACAATAGTGAAAAATTTGGTGTGTGTAGGAGTTGATGGAGCTATAGTGATGCAAGGTCAAAGGACCAATGTTTGCACAAAGTTACAAACTACTTGTGCACCATACATGCTTGGCATTCACTGCATGGCCCACATAATAAATTTAGCATTCAAAATTGTAAGCAAATTTCCTACAGTACCAAAAGTTTAAAATCTAGTCCACGAGATCCATGCATACTTCTGCCGAAGTCCCAAACGTTTCACAAAATTTTAAAATTTTGCTGAGGAAATAACACTAGGAAACAAGCTTCTCAAGGATGTTGATACCAGATGGATCTCCCTGCATGGACTAGTGCAACGAGTTCTTTTAGAATATCAATCCTTGATTGGAGTGATGTGCGAGCATCACAACATAGTAGACAAATCTCTTGACCTCTTACATAGGTTAAGCGATATAGAGACACTTTTGAATTTAACTAGTCTTCTCCCCATGCTAGATGTGATGAACAAGCTTGTGAAGAAAGCCCAAGACAAAACTATGTTTATTAATAAATATGCCAATCTACGTAAACATACATGCTTGGTCCTCGATCATCTATAAATAGATCTAACACAAGATGGCCCAAATTATTTCATGTGGCGAAAAATTATTGATTTGAATGATCTTGATAATTATTTACAGTTTAATGCAAGCCAACACTTATGTATCTGTGTACATGGATATGAGATACAAATGTACCAATGTAGGACATCTAGGTGCTCTAGTAGAGAAGTAGTTGTTAACGAGGAGGATTTTAAAGGCATTGTTAAATTTGTTGGTGATAATTTGAAGGAAATGCAAAATTTCTTTCCTCAGAGATTCGTGAAAGATTCCCTCAACATGAAATACTTGAAGCCATGAGTATTGTATATCCTCAATTTTGGGAAAACTGAGATAACCCAAATTATTTTCATGCTCAGGTAAAAATCTTGATCGAACAATTTTCAAAAACTGTAACATACAATGAGCAAAAAATAGAAGGAATTTTAGATGAAGCTAAGCTTAGAAAACAATGTGGGAGTTTTGCAGTAGCTATGAAGGATCAATATAAATCCATGGGAAAGGAAGAGGCCTTTGAACCAGGATCAATATAAAGGGTTTGGACATCCTTAGGTCAGAGTGAAATATTGCGTGGTATGATATTAGAATATTTCAAACTTGCTGATTTATGTCAAACAATGATATTGGAGTCCGTAGAGGATGAGAGAGTTTTCAGTACATTGGGGTTTTTGAAATCAAAGTTAAGAAAAAAACTAGACAATAATTTGGAAAATTGCTTGAGGTTGAAAGGAATTGTGTATAATATCAGAAATTTTCCTTTTGAAAGGGAACTCGCAATTTGGAGGTCCGCATGTGAAAGAAGAGGGACCGGGTTTAGATTGTGCAACACTCCAATTCCAAAGGTTGGTACTGGTGGCAGTGGCAGTGGCAATGGGACTCAGACAAATGAAATTGACACAAATCACACAATGAATGTTGAATTTGAGACACATGCCAAAGAAAATGAAGAGCAGACGACTCTTTTACTTTATCTGATGATGAATGTCAGTCTAAGGACCCTGACTCCATTTAGGAAATGGAAGAGAATTAACAACTTTTAGGTATTTATACTGCACTTCATGGATCAATTTCCATTGTTCCATATTGTAGTTGATGATATTTTATATTGTATTCAATGAAATTGTGAATCATTGCACTTCATGATATTTTATTTTATATTGCACTTCATGATTCATATTCCAAACTCAAACTGTAGTTGATGATATTTTATGTTGTATTCCATGAAATTGTGATATTTATATTTTATATTAATCTATACATAGCATTCAATGAGGTGTCAGATGATGATGCCTTTGAAAGGAAAAATAAGTACACAATATCGTCTGGTCGCTGAAACTTGGAACCTTAGAACCAAAGTATGAAGTTTCAAAGTTATCGAAACCTCTGACCCACTGACTAGAAAGATGACCAAGAAAGACTTGCAACTCTACAAAGTGAACCATCAACTAAGTCAGGGAATCAAGATTTTATGAAAATTTATATCTCCGTGACAAGGTTATAAAACTCTGAGGACTAGCGACTAAGGCTCTAATCTTGTTTTTCTCCCTTATTTTGAGTCTATCGTCTCTCAAGCTGTAACATTTTACATGAATTATTAATGAAATTTGATCAATGATCTTTCATTAATCTTCTTTGTCATTAATATTATGCAATATGCATTGATGTATGTTTTAATTCTGGCTCTAGTTTAATGAACCAGTTAAAGTACCTTGATTAAAATTTAAAGCATGAATTCATATAAATGTTTAGTGGATCTACTAAGTAGTCATGGAGATTGAGTATTGATGTGTGAATTGTAATGCAATTTCACTAAGATTATCAATGCCTGGAATTGAAATCACCTTATAGTTCATATTTTAATTGTATTAAAAGTAAAACTTGAGCATGTACTTAGTGATTTATCACTCAACTCAATGCTTATTAGATTAATAACATATTAACAATAGTATTAGTAGCATATACAACAATGAACATCAACAATCGTTTAAAGTGTATCTAGAAGTTGAAACCACTACCAGACTTTTTCTTCAAATGATATAATAAATAATATAGATAATCAAACATCAACACATTACTGAAGTCTAAATTTGAGCTTTTAAATTTATTATCACATGAAGGAATACATAGAGGCATTGGCAATACAAAATCTTGCTCAAAGACAACTCTACACTGAGCTGAGTTGGAACTTGGAAACTCATATTATCAAAAATTAAATCACCGCAACACCTTTTTTAGCAACTTCCACTCTTCAGGTGTTGGAATTGTCATTTGTTCTAATTGATGTTGTTTGACTTGAAGATTTGTTAACAATTCATGATTCAAATTGGAACCTGTCTTGGAATCTTCAGTCAATTTTGTATTTAGGGTTAGCAATGGTTTGATGTAATCCAAATAGGTCACCACATCTGGGTTCTGAGGAAACTGGTCCAAATCAATCTTCCTTGCATCTTGCATCTTCTTTCTAAAATCATTCTTTCCAACGAATAGCTCATTTGAGTCAAAAACCTCTAGAAAAACAAGCTTTGTGAAGTTCCTTACTTTTTCATCCACCTTCAACCTATCTACAACAAAATGTAAATATTCATTTTTTCATATATTCTCTAACACTTTTCAATGAAAAATGACAATGCCATTGATGTAGCAAGCTGATTATTAATCCCTTTTGATTTCAAAACATTTTCACTGGCTTTGTAGACTATTTGTTGAATTTGATTTGCTAATTCTAATGCCACCACATTTTTGTTGTCCATTCAAAATTTGTTGAGCTTATTATGATGTTTTTTGATAGTATCAATCAATTGAAACATGTCACACAAATGATCAATCCCATGCATTATTTCATCCCAGATCTTTTGTTTCATATGCCTCATTGTTTCTCTACAAAATGCAAATAACTTATTTTGACAAGACTTCATTTCATTTTTTGCTTCCATCAGCTCTGCCTCCAATCTTTAATTTCTTTTTCTCTCGTTCTCCAATTTTTGTTCCCACTGTGAATTTCCATTTGCAATGCTTAGTCTTAATTTTTCTGAAGTGGATTTTTCCTCATCATATTTCTTGATGCTCTCATCTAGCCTTTGCTTCAATTCATTCACTACAATCTCATTTTTCTTATCCTCTTTGCTTGTTGATGTAGAGGAAAAAATTTTAATTGTTTTTTCTAATTCATTGCTCTTGTTATCAGTTGCTTTCCTCTTTCCTTTCTCATTTGCTAGGTCTACCTATAACTTTTCAATTTGAGTCTGCAACCTTTTTTTCTCTCTATCTTGCTTTAGCAATAATGTGTACACCAATTCATTGTTCTTATTTGATACATTAATTTTGTCAGTATTTCTAAGTCTAGAAAAATCCAATTGAAAATTGTTCACCTCAAATTTAGATGGAGCCATTTGATTTGCTGGTTTGTTTTGAATTGTGGGAAAAAGAATTATGTACTTCATGATTTCTTTACTTGTGTCAAATGTGGGTAATACCATGGTTGTTGTAGGCTATGAAGTTAGAGTAGACACACTCTCCATTAGTTGCTTTTTTTCTTTTTTATTCAATTCAGATTTCTTTTTAAACTCTTCAATGTAATCAAAACCCAGGGATGTAGGAACAATGGAATGCTTGAATGGTGAAGGAATAGGAGTACTTGCATTTTTTAATGATGTCGTAGCCAAACTAATTGGCATTGGGGGTGTGCTTGGAAATAACTCCTTTGTGGTGGATCCACTGGTAGTGTGACTTGGAGTTGGACCTGTCAAAATCCTTTGCCTCTTCTGTATACCTTGATCACTTGGTGTTTCTATGGTATATTGTGTTGTTATCCTATTGTGTGTAATTTTTTTTTGTAAGACATGTTGACCACGGCTAGTACTACTACCCATACCATTGCCACCAGAGGTAGTGCTAGTTTCACTAAGCCCTCCACCATGGGCATCTCCTAGTTGTGATTGTTTCTGACCGTGAGAATGAGGATTTGAACTTGAAACTCTAACAAATTGACCTATATACCCTAGGTCTACTTTTTCACCTCCAACCCTAAGGAAAGATTTATCAACTTGTTTTCTATGCTCTACATCTATTACCATCCAAGGGCCTTGTCTTTGGGACCCCAAAGGACCACCTTCATAACCCATTTTTTCAGCTATGGCTGCTCCTGTAGTAAATGCTTCTTTTGTGGCCTCACTTAAACCAAGTTTGAAATTGACATGAATTTCTTCTTCCCTATCATCATCACTTTCTTCATCTTCTCATTCATTTGGATGCTCTATATTCCATAATTTTCTAAACTCAAGATCTTCTCTTGGATCACCTAGCTCCTTCCTCATAGACCAAAAGGCAGTGATTTTTTATCATGACCAATTTTTTTTGTAACATCCTTCTCTAGATAATCTGGCATTTTTACTCTACTAGATGGTTTATGATTTTTTTCATAAAATTGTTGTACCTCTTAATTGTATTTCTATGCAATGCCATAATTTATGCTAACAATTGTTCAAAAGAAATACCATTCTCAGCAACACTTTTCTCCATTGCTACTTTGACCTCATCCCAAGAATCCTTGTTTCTCAAGTTTTCAAGCAAGGGTTTACTTTGATGTTGAATTCTACTTCTAGAATTCTTATTGAGCATAATCATTGATTTAATGATGTCACATGGATCATACTACTAGTGACAGATAGCATCAAAATAAAAAAAATTCAAAAGATCATGTGCACACTAAATGCTTTTCTCTCGAATGTGATCCCTCCACATGAAAAAGGTAAAGAAGGAAATAAGGTCTTCTTCCTCTAACCACTAAAGTGTCTTTCATCAATACTCTGCATTTTCCTTACATATTCCAAAGAAAAAACCCTTTTCTGTCACATGTATTGGAAGTTTGTATGGTTGTACTTCCGATCCAAAAAATCTTAGCACACTATATTCTTCCATTAAGTACCAATCATCCAATTGTATTTCTTTTCCTAGTTGAATGTAGTTTCTACATGACATAGAAAATCTAGGCATTGGAGTATTTGTAATTGCTTGATGCAATGGAGCCAAAAAGTAGTCTACAAAATGACTTTAGTTCCTTCGAGAATCATGCAACCTTATAATAGTGGTCCATTCATATACTGGAGCCATTTTCTTTTGCTCAAGATTACTATTACCATAGGGTTGAATATGAAGCTTGTTGGTTTGAAAAATTCCTCTGAATTTGAATAGAAAAAGATAACACAAGTAGGTTGTGAACCTAGATGTCTTGGTGGAACCTCCTTTAATCATTAAAAATTGTTTATGCATGGATTCTACAATATGCTCAATAAAATTATATTTGGCATGTGGAACACCATAATGGATATTATACACCATTTCAAGGAGGCATGCACCCACTTCCAAATTGCTATCCAATCTGAGGAAAAATGATAGCATGGAAATAGTATCCTAAACCCATGATTAAAAAATATCCAAATCATAAGGAGGCTTATGATCACCTTTCAATTTGTTTCTATCGTGAACTATTCTATTTAAGAAAGAATTTTTCTCCATTTCATCCAATGCTTCATAATCACTAGCAAGCTTTTCTAGGTCAATGTGGACATTTCCAAATTCTTCGGTTGTAAACCCCAAGGTCAACACTTTTCCAAGTTCTTCTGAATTAATGGATAAAAATTCTTCTTTTATATTTTATTAACAATTTCTCTTTTGTTATCATTATAATTTAGGGCATAGACCATGATAAATTATGGGCAAGCGAAAACCTCATGTAACATCATGCGCCCTAATCCAGTTACCCACGATGCACTGATACTATTAACTTACAATTGCATTTTCTTTGCAACCTTATTATCAGATGAAAAACTAAGTTCTGAGGTACACCTACCATAGGTTTCAGGATCATAAATGTCGTGGTATTCATTAGTGAAACTTGGGGTTTTAAGAAATTTTGCATAAGGTATTTTTTTATCTGAAATTGCTCTAGTGGTATTGGCGGTAGACATTCTAACACAATCAACAATATGAAATTTGTGAATTCCCTATTAGTCCTTAATTTTTTTCTTAATTCTTAAGCCTCTTAACCCTAAACCTAAACTTCAAAGTTTGACAAAATAATATTTTAAGAAACGTCAAGTGATGAAACATAGCCACAATAATTCTTTAACTTACCTTGATTTTTAATTTTGATTCTTGAAGTTGAAACTACGTTGAAACTTGAAACTGGGTTACTGGAATGGCTTTGTTGGAAGTGGAACTGTGGAACCCATAATAGTGCGGTGCACTACAATGAGCAAATTGAATGACACCAAAATATCTACTCATTACTTATGGACTACATAGTACACAATTAGGTAGTACAATGTACATGGTTGACAACATTTAAAACAAGCCATTAAAAAAAATGATTTACTCATGCATTGACAACAAATTCTAAACTATTGATCTCTGTTAATCTAATGGTTATAGGGTGATTCTAGAGGTTTAAGTTTGCAAGTGTAGTGCTCTATGCATTTCATTTTGAAATGCAACTACAAGCATACTTCAAATGTTCATCGAACGGTTGAGTAATTTATGATATAAATAATAAACATAAAAAATGTGCTTTAATTTTTTTTTAAAGTTTAATGCGCTAGGATTGAAATTAAGGCCAAGGGGCCAAAAACTTAACCTTGCAAAGGCCTTAATAAAATGAATTACAATGTCACATTAATAGCACATTGCACAATCATTAATAGCACTTAACTTGCAAAGGACTTAATAAAATGAATTACAATGTCAAATTAATAGCACAACCATTTATTTTATTACAACTGAATTACAATGTCACATTATTACATAGTACAAATACAAATGTAAGCACAAACTACAAATACAAATGTAAGCGCAAGCGCCAAGCTTTTGCTGGACTGCTGGTGAAAAGTTGAAAACATAAATGTGATACATGTATCTCTAAAAATAAATGGAACTTGCCAGGTTAACCATGAGCTCTCAAAATAAACTCATGGGATGTGTCGGGTCATCCATGGTCTCTGAAAATAAATGAATGGGGAAAGGGGGCCTAATCAAACTGGGGAAATGGGAGCTGTGAAGATACAAAATATACTTAGCCCCTTTTAGAACTAGATTGATGCAGAAGACGAGGGATTGTAATATTGCTCTCATGCAGAAGATGAGCACTTAAAATAAATGCATGGGGCTTGCCTAGTAGGCCATGGTGTATCAAAATAAATGCAAGGGACTCTCCTAGCCAACCATGTAGATGATGAGGGCTAGTAAAACTACTCCCATGCAGAAGATGAGAACTAAAATTAAATGCATGGGAATTTCTTGGGCAACCATGCAGATGATGAGGGGTAGTAAAGTGACTCCCATCCACTTGCAACTTCCATGCACTAGGACAACACTTATCTCCATCAGAGCTCCTCATCTTGGTTCAAAATGTGAGGCCCACCCCTATGCTACATCCAATAAGTGAACTATTTTAAGTTTAATTATTGATTATGCCCGATGATACCATTGATGATAGGAGATTTAGACATTTGTGTTCATTTGATGGTTTGATTATGACTATGCTACATCTAGTACTTGGATTATTTTGAGTTTGGTTATTGTCTATCCCTATCAATATGATTGATGACAGGATATTTGAATATTTAATTTAATATGATTATTTGATTTTGATTATGTGACATGCTAGCTAACTATGATGATTGATCTAATTTTATGTTGGCTATTGAGTTTGTTCAATTTGAATCTGAAAACTTAATGATGAAGGAATGAAACAAGTGGTGTGAGCCAATCATGTTGCAACTAGATGAATATAAAAATTAATGTTAATGAAAATGAGGTAAGATAGGTGGCTAATGATTTTTCAATTATGTTATAGGATTTTTATGCTATATATACAAATTATGAAACTTGTGTGAATGCAATTGTGATTCAAATGATTTGATTATTATATGAATATGATTTACTTGGATGGATTAACGTGTGTATTGAGTGTGCAGGTATATTTTCCATGGCCAATGGAAATTGCAGGCAACTCTTGGGAACCCTATGTAAATTAACCAGTGAAACTGAGCTAAAGTCCATATAAAGGGACTATAATTACATCATGTAATTATTGATGTTATTTGTGAATGTTTTTAATTTGGTTTTTATTGCCACATCAGTCCATCCAGGAGGTGAGTTGTCTATCCAAGTGGACAAACTCGGATTTGAACTTTTAGGCACTTTTTGGGGATTGAAAAGTGATATTTTTTAAGTGTTTTTATGGGTCTAAGGTCCCTAGGGAAGGTACCTATGGGTTAGGTACCTTTTTAGCTCAAAATCATGGGTCAGTCTCAAGATAGGGCACTCTTTTTGAGGCCTTAAAGAGGTTTGACGAAAATAAGATTTGGAAAGTGGGATGGGGACTAGTCCCTTTCCAATCCCACTTCTCCATGTTGTCTTGGAAGTCTCCCAAGTCCTCACACATGTGTGAGAACACATGAGTGAGTGTGTCTGGGAGGGTGAATGGAAGGTTGACAAATGTCAGCTCCCTATTCAAAGGAATTCAAACTTGAGTTTGTATAAAGCAAACTCAAAAACAAGGGTTAGGGGATTATTTTGCATTCTGGATTTTGGTTGAATTTTGGGGGAGTGAGGAGTTTGAAGAAAAATCTTGGAAGAAGAGGAGTTGTTTGGATCCTCAACCCATCTTTCCTTGAGCTTGGTTTTAAGGTAGATTCACCACTTTTGCTTTCTACTTCTTCATGTTTGTATTTGAAAGATTATATGTGTAGGTGAAAGAATGTGTTCAAAATTTTATCTATTGTGTTTGATTTGTATGTTTATTTCAAAATTCTCTTGGAGCACATCTTCTTGTGTTTTTGATGTATTATGTGTTATGGGAAAAAGGGTTGTATAGGGATAGGCTCACCCAAAATTTGGGAAGAGCATCCCTCATTGGGGATGGTATGGAGTAGGAACCTCCATGGGGAAGTATAATCCCTCCTTAAGAGGAGAGGCTCAAAAAGGGTATGAGTACCCATATGTAAATGTGAAATGGTAGAAATGGTTTTGGTGGTATGGGTTTTGGAGAAAGTGAATATATTAAAGAAGGGTTGCATGTGAAATGATGGGAGTATGATATGAATTATTCTTGTTGTTATTACTATGAGTCCCCATATGGAGTGCGTAGTCCACTCTCTATCCCCCACTTTGGATTCTTGATGAAATCCTAAAGTTATGTGAAAAATCCTTTGGTTGGGTGTGAAAATAATCTTGTGTGTGTAAAATAATATTTTGCTTGGTTTTGTTCGTACCCGGTTCCCTCGGTTGCCTCCTAGCTTGGGGGTGGTTGGTTTTCCAACCAAAGGTTGGGAGGTGAGCTCTACCTTGGCTATGGAGAATATGTTTGTGCTTTGTGTAGGTTGGAGACAGTTATGAGGATCTTCCATGATTTGGAAGGGTTACCTAGTTTTTTTTTCATATCATTATGTTTATGAGGTAAAACAAAAACCTCACAAAAATGTAACTACCATCATTGGTAGAAGTCAAAGAAAAGTGTATGTGTGGAAATAATGAATATTTTGCTTAATAATGTAACTTTTTATCTAAGGTAAAATGATCACTTGTTAAATTTCATCATTCTTGTATTTAAGAGAATTATTTATTTCATTTTGAAATAGTGAATGTTAGACTAAAAACAAAGATCCTACATTTTATTCTTTTGCTTAAAGGAGTGTGTTATATTTTGTTGTAAAATAAAGAAGTCTATCTGTGCATTTCATATAACTGACTTGCAAATGTCACAGCCTGATTTTAATGATATCTGTATTCACTTGCAAGTAAAGTAAATGAAAAATTCTATGGCTATGTCTCACAATCTACCTACAAAACTATTTTTTATTTATTTAATGAGTTGTACATTCGGTAGTGCTTGGATGCGATGTTGATAGATTTGACTTATCTACTTCCCTTCAAGATAGAAGCAAATATGTGAAATAGAGGTTAGTTTAATAGATCTGCAAAAGAAAAAAAAATAGTCACCACTCTATGTTGTGTAGAAGTTGATGTTATCATGATAAACCCAATCCTAAGTATTATACATTGTGGGTATCATCTAACCCATACAGCCAAACACAAAATATGTATATATATGCAGGTAAAGGGAAAACCTCATGGCACATTAAACTAAATACTAATGTTAATGAATAAATGTGTGACTTGGAATTTATGAGATGCTATTGAGATCAAGGTGTCCATAATTGTTTCCTGACTCTTAAACAAACACATTAATTTCTTTTTTTTTACCAGACTTCTCATCACATTGTTATCAAAATTGAAATAGCAAAGTTGTAGGGGTAATTCAATATACTCAAATCTTAATCCAAACATAAATAGTATGACAACCTAAGACTTTTCCATTCTAGCCATGTTATCTCCACAAGCTGCATCTTTCTACAACTGCCACTGTCCAGATTCTCTCTGTTACTAACCATAACGCATGTTAAAGAAGTTAAGCAACAACGAGTAAAAAAATAAAAGAAAGAGGAGATTTGGTCGTCCTCTGCACAGGAAACCCTTGTATTCTGTGCTATCAAACCCAGTAGCTATCAAATGAAACAATCTTCTGACCATTCGCTACTCCTATATCGTCATATGTTATCTTCCACAGTAGAATACTGAGCCTTAGGGAGGCACCTGCAACACATATATTTTGGGATGCAATATTTTCTTCTTTACAACCTTCTATTTTCCTTTACATCCCATACATCAGGATTGAGTAAAACTGGAGTGACTTTAGACTACCATCCTCTTTCAGTAAGGTAGATTTGTAGGGATTTGGCTTTGCACCCTCTGCTAATATTTACCTAAGAGAGTTATAAAGTCTGAGCGGCATATCAAAAGCTAGCATGTTAACATCTCTTGCATTGATTTTGATTCCATGAGGTGATTGTTGGGTAACTATCACACAAAAGTCTCACGGGGGTTCTGACTGTCACAGCGCCCTGCCTTCCTTATGGTTGCACTTACAACGAAAAAGATAAGGAGACCTATGTAATTTTTAACCAATTACTAGCATTAGAGTAAAATGAGTACCTGCAGAATGTGATGAAGGACTAATATGTGTGCTTGGCTTAGTTCACATGTAAAAGGCACTACACAGCTCATTTATTGCCTTCCCCTCCTACGTTGACTCTAGCCATGAGAAGTCCCATCGAATCTCAGACATATTTTAATCTTAACATACACTGCCATGTGTGTAATGTCAATTCAGCTGTTATCATGGTATGTGAATGGAGTTAGAATTCAAATGATATGATTCTCCCTAAAATTGTAAATCTTGTAATGCTTTAAAGATAAAATGAATATCTGAATGTAGAGAAGTATGATACAATTATAGCAAGATTCTCAACATCCAACGAACAAATGGAAGATCTACTTCATGCAATTGAATGTCTACATAGTTAAGATGGAGGAATGCTAAAAAACAAAAAAAAAAAAGGCAAGAGAAGGTCCCTATCAACTTGCATCGAAAATTCCCATTGAGTAAAGTACAATTGGCAATCGTGCTACCCTCTCGACAAGTTTTTCATGCACTACCAATACATCTAATATGCGCAAGTGCAACATACAGACTTATGTGAAGTAATAGAGCCAAGTTTGAAATCAACATAAGGCAGCCAAATAATAATTTATAGAAGACCATAGTAGGTCATGTAATCTTTGTCAAAATTCCCGTAATTAATATAATACTACTTATGCGCCTGGAAGTAGCACATACACTCAAAGAACATTAACATGGATGCCTCAGAAGTATTACTATAAAATTACATTGTATATGGCTATTTGAATAATATTATAAATCTGGTAATAGTGAACTTAACTGATGGATTAAAAAAAAAAATATATTACTAGCTTTGGCTGGCGTTGCTATATTTAGTCTTCCTTGAATTTGAAATAACTGAAAATAATAAGATAGATTATTCTCAATGAATTTAGGATTGTGTATGGGTTTTTCATTCCTTAACGTTGTAAACTTTTAAGCGAATTCTACCCTCCATAACATTTTAAGCCTTTAAGAGAATCCTACGTAATTCTCAAGTTACATATTCTTGCAAAAGAAAGGAGATTATATTTCCTCTCCCTTAAGAAAAGATCATAGTAATTTAAAGAAAGAATATGGGTAAAGATAAAGTTTAGTTAATAGAGGAAGAAGGAATTCCCTTTTGTTTATTATTATTTTTATTTTATTTTTCTCTTGTAAAGTCATGTGCATAAAATATATATATAGGAAATAATATAAGTAGTGGTTTAGGATAATCATTTTTATCATGATTTTAAATTATTTCTTAAAGTAAATAAAATATATATATGTAAATAAGTGGTTATTTATCCTTCTTAGATACATATAAATATAGGAGGATGAATAAATAAATAAATAAATAATAGTGAGGCAAATAAATAAAGTAATAATAATCTATCATATTTTTTTTTAAAAGAAAAGAAGAAGAAGAAGACATATTAGTAATTATAACTATCTTAATAGTAATATTACGAGCATCTATAATAAATTTAGTAATGAAGATAGTGGTAATATTAAGAATTGTACTAATACAAATGTTAAGCGATAATTTGGTCAATGAGTGTCTCTTCATGAGATTTGGGTTGGATATTAAAATCATAGTTCTCTTGATAGTTATAATAACAGGAATGGTATCAGTGTTTACATTACCTTGGTATTATATAGTAATGTTAATAATGGTGCCATAAGTAGCATAGATATCTAGGAACGTACTTAATTTGGCATGGAGGATTATAGGAACCACATTTATACTTACTATTATCACCTTAACTTTGGATTGAATTAGAAAACTATAGGGTGAGGCTATTGGGTGTCATTGGCATGAACACCATTAGCAATAATCCCTAGTAAAAAAAAAATCTTAAGTCATTTTCCAATGAATGTAATTTAGGGCATTACACAAAACCTATCTAAGAAGTCAGGTAAACCAAATCAACTTCTTTTCAATTCCACCCATTCTGAACTTGAAGGAAATTGGTCTTTTACTCTATAACTACATAATTGGAGGCAGGGGAATTTAGAGCATCCCCAATAATATCGCATCATCTTCTTCTTGAATCCTTATTAAGTTATTAACCCTACAAAATGAAAACCCTTGCCACTACCAGCTTGGTCCCTTGTACACCTCACACGTGTCACGTGTGAGGTTGTGTATAGTTACTACTGACTAGTAATAATTGCAATTAACGCAAACCAAAAATCCAACTTAATCAGTAACTCAAGCTAGCTACATGAAAAGTTGCAAATTGTACCTCAAGTTGACAAACTGTCAATTTTCAAAATCGACAGTGCCATGCAAGTTTTTGATTGTCAAAATCATTGGATTATTGACTTCATCATCTATGATTCTATAGTACATCGTGTATTTTTCAATATAAAGCTATCTAATTAATCACTATGGCTATTCATATGGCATTAATCTGCACCACCGCTCAGTACCACAGCCAAATTGAGAATTTCAATAGAATAAATAAAAGGTAGAGTACTTCCACGCATTGAAAAAAAAGAATTAAATGTCTTGGTTTACCTTAATCATTATCAATGTCTTAATAAGTCACAATAGATTTCCCTCACTTATGATTAGAACTATATGTTGATTTCTGAAACCAATAATTAAAAAAATCTCAACCATTGATTTTTGAAAATCTAACGGTTCTAGTGTTATTCTAGAGGTTTCAATTCGCAAGTCTAGTGCTTCAAGGATTTACTTCTAGAATGCATCTATAGCCATCCATCAAGAATTCATCGAACAGTCCCTCTTTTAAAACAAACTTTATGCACTTGCATAATTTAAAATGGGGACATCGCTAGGTTGATGAGACTCGACCCTCAGGATTAAAGAGTTAATATTTAAGGCTTTTGTCATAAAATATTTTGGTCTAACTTAGGCAATATTAAATGGTAAACAAGAGCGCCAATATGTAAATAGTAAAATATTTAATAGTGCTAGTGTAATTCTAGAGGTTTCAATTCACAAATCTAGTGCTTGAGAGATATACTTCCAGAATGCAACTACAACCATCCATTTAAAATTCATCAAATGGTTGTGATCCATAATGTCGCATGGTTGTTGAAATTTGGAACATTAGAACCAAAGTCTGAAATTTCAAAGTTTTTGAAACCTACGACCCACTGACTACAAAGATGACTAAGAAAGACTTGCAACTAAGGTTAGGAAAAGCACCAAAACCCTGACTTTGGTGAATTAAGATAGGAAAGGTGGCAACTAAGGTTAGGAAAAGCACCAAAACCATGATTTTGGTGAATTAAGATAGGAAAGGTGGCAAGGACGGTGCATTTATGAAGTGAAGATCATTGGAAGATTTTAGCAAGTGGACATGACTGGAGAATCGATGGGTAATTAAGATAGTTACATGTGGAGTTTGAAAAATTATTACCTCTCGACCCTCGATTAGCGAAGTTAATAATAGAGTTTGGTGTGGAGAAGAAGGCACACCAAAAGTATGAAAGAGTGGTGGTGGTGGTGGTGTAGCTACAACAATTTTCAAATGGAGGCCAACTTCACTCTGTGTTCAAGGAGGCAATTAAACCCGTTTTATGGTGAAGCTTCTGACAAAAGATTAATGGGTATGTTTTTATTCACTGATGGGAGGCTAGTACAAAGTGTGCGGATGATTTTGGGGAAATCCTTTGGAAATATGAAGCATAGATACAGGACTAACATGGATGTATACTCCTTGATTATAACATGGGGTTTGGATAGGGGAATCAACAAGCATAGTGAGAGAGGTGATGGAGAGGATTGTGCATAGAGATTTCTTGGAAGGATTAGAATCAATACTTGAATGGGTAGTTCCAGGTGAAGGTTTCGACTTTCAACAAGGCTTTGAAATTGTGGAACTAGAAGGGGTAGAAGGATGCATCCCTTTCGTGCGTTGGTCAAAGGATGAGACTAAAAATCAATGTAGGGAAGAAGCAAGGTTAGGCTGGGAAGCATTGAAGATATTTATAGAGCTGATGAAGGTCGAAGCAATTACAACACAATTGAAAGCACATGAGAAAGTGGAGGAAAAGCACATGGAAGCATAGGCGAAAGCGGAGGCAAAGTGTATGAAAGAAAAATGACAGAATGTGAGGAAGCAGAAGATGAAAGGAAAAGCAACAAGGAAAGTTGGTTATGAAATGGGTAGCAATAGTTGAATTTGTAGTTCTTATAGGGTTTTTGCAGAATTAACACAAGACTAGTACTAAATTTTTGGCTTGTTGAAATATGTAAGGTAGATATAGATAGTTGTGAACTGGTTTTAGTTGGGAAGGGTTGCTTTTTCTATTATGAAGCATGTTAAGATGCTTTTTTGAAAAAAATGTTATAGTTGTAGGTGATTTTTGGATAGTTGATCAAAACAATGAGGCAAATAATCTTTATTTTCATGCATTTTTTTATTTGTTTGATATTATGTTTAATTCGCCAATGTTTTTTTTCTTAATCATTTGAAAATAGGTTTCATTCGCCAATGTTGTTTTTCTTAGTCATTTGAAAATATGCTTCATTCGCCAATGAATTTTATTTTTTAGTTTGGAAAAAAAAATCACCAACAAAATTATTTTTTCTGGTTTGAAAACAGGTTTAATTCGCCAATCAAAATATTTTATGGGTTTGAAAATAGATTTTAATCTCCAATGGAAAACTTTTAGTGGTTTTAAAAAAAATGTATTTCGCTAGGATTTTCCATAGACTTCTAGTGATTAGAAAAGATTCACCAATGGACATTATTTTTTTCACAAAAAAATGAAAAATTCGCCACTAAAATTAATATTCTTATCAGGAAGTATACAAGATTCACCAGGATTTTACACCTTCGTTGAGGGGGGGGGGTTTCTTAAAGTTTTTTTTGTTAAACTTTCCATAGTGATATTCAGTAAACAAAGTGAAGAAATGTGAGGAGTAAAGTTATTATAATAATCCATATTAAGTCCCCATATATTAAGAAGAATTCTCATTTATAAGTTAACTCTGTGTTTTCAAGGCTTGAGTTTAGGATATAACCAAGAAATTAAACATTTTAAGCTTAACACTGAACTTTTTTGGAAGTCAAAATTGGGTTGATACTTGAACATGATCTTCAAACAACATCCCTACCATACTATTGATCATCAGAATACGACTAAAAGCAAACTTAACTTTGTAGAAAGATGTGTTAGAAGTCGGGATCGAAAAGTAACTTGGCTTAGAACTCAATGTTGTGTCAGGGGTTTGGTTTCCTTCCGAGGTCCGATTTCGAAAGGAATGTGGGGATTGGAATCGGCTCGAAACCCAAATTTTTGGTAAACACTAGGAACAAACTAAGGTCTCATTCCAAAGTCCGATTCTGTGCAAAGGTCATAAATCAGAGTCGAAACATGTTAGGACCTTAATCCATATAATGACACATAGCTAAGGCTTGATTTTGAAAGCTAATCTCAAAAGCAATGCGACGATCAAAATCAAAACTTATTCAAACATGAGGGTAGTAACTTAGCAAATTCTCAACATTTTTTAGACAACCCTTTGAGATCGAGATAGGGACAATTTCAAAATACCAAAAACCTACTAAAGACTGATTTAAAAAGCTTAACCATATTTCCCTTCATTTCAAAAATCAAATGTAGAAAAAGCATAGTGTTTTGACTTAGAGTTGCAATGATCGACAAATTAATGTTTTTAAAAACTTCAAGTAGGGTCGACCCAATGATACAAAAACCCTAGACGAACTAGGGCATGGTGAGAACAAGAAACCTACACATGAAACACAATGTAAACAACAAGAAAGATGAAAATAGAGAAAACCCAAAGAGAAAGGATGCTAATGAACCAAAAGGTTCAAGAAAAATAAGAAACAAGCACAAGAAAACACATGAAAACACGAAATGAAAAAACAAGTGAACCAATAAGAAAATGAACAAGCAAACACACAAAAATAAGAAGAGAAAAACCAAAAAACACCTACCTCAAAAATCAACAATGCTCACGAGAAATCCTCAACTCCAATTCGGTCCTCAAGCTTCACTCCACTTTGGATCTTTCCACTGAAAACACAAAGCAATTATAAGCCAAAATAGAGAAATGGTAGGAATATTAGAAAATAGTTCACGTGTGAACCAATTTTCATTAATACGAAGTAGGTTGAGCCTCGGGAATAGGGCTATAATCATAAATGAATCCTCATAAAACACAAAGGAAAGTTGGAAGTCAAGATTAGGAAGGAACTCGACAGATGAAATTTCAATGAGTGCAAAGTTCCAAAAAGGTTCTAAAATCCAAAACTAACAAAAAAAAGCACACCAGACAGGAATCAGAATCGGGATGAAACCTGAAACAATAACCTTGGGAAGGTTTTGGGTTTTGGTTCCAGTCTGATACTCGATTCGGAAACACACAAGGAAAAACCAAGAGTTGGAAATTGGAGTCAAGATGAAAAATAGAACTTGAAACTTGAAAGGGTTGAGTTCTAGTTCCAATCTGAAACCCGATTCTGACAGATAGAAAAAAAGGATTGGGGATCAAAATCAAGAAGAAACCAAAACTCAAACCTACTGAAGGTCTCAAGTGCTAGTGCTAGTTCGAAACCTGAAATCGAAAAAATATAAAGAAGACAAGGAAGAAACATGGGAATCAGGATCAAGATGGAAATGAGAAATCACACTTTTGAAGGTGCAAGGTGACAGTTACAACCTAAAAATTGACCCCAAAAAAACAAGGAAAAATAAGACTTGGAAGGAAAAAGACAACTTCCAAAGCCAAAATAAAAACACCAAATGCAAACACCAACAAGGGGGACCCATTTTGATCAAAATGAAAATGGGGTGGTTATAGTTACCTAATTCTTAAGACTATAACCATTAAATATTATGTTGTGGTGTCTCCTAATTTATATAACCTTCAGAGGATGAAATAAAACATCAATATACATATTCTAATTCAAGAATCGTAACATTTATTTACAATCACATAAATTAAAAACATTCAATTAAACTATCAATGCATTCAAACTATTAATACATAATCTAACCTATAAAACTAAATTGAATTGGTTCAACAGTACCTCAAGTGGTCCTTGCTTGAGTTTTTGCTTCCACAGGATCTGGTCAATCACTCACTTACTCAACAAAACATATTATCAAATCAATCCCCCTTTATTGCATTCTAAACACAAAACTATTACACAAAATCTAATAGGAAATCCTATGGAAATATTTATTCAATAACAAACATGATCTTCTACCATTCTACTACTATTGCTACTAGATCTCCTCCTCAATAAGGCATACCACTATATAGGGTCTACCAGGGAGTCCAATTATTCATGAACTAAAAACAAACTAAAGAATGTATGTCAACTCTTCCTCAAAAATAGGAAGAGGACTCAGTCTTTAAAACAAAAACAAATAACTACTGAAACAAGAGTATGTAAATTGAACAAGGATTCTATTCCCAACAAACTTAACCATTTGTAATATAAAACGTGCTCAGAAGAATAGCTCTATCATAATTCATAGTCCCGTTGAGAATATACTTCTTCTCCTAGTTGTCTTATTAGCAGATAAGAGAAATAATTAGTGCCTTGCGATCTGACTAGTACATGATTACCTCCTTCTTCCTTGGATAGTGGTCACGCTACAATCGATTAAGTCCTTTGCAACAAACTGTATTCCTTATGTTATGGGTTGAGAAGCTCCTTGTTGTGGGTTGATAGATACCTTGCTGCAAATGTTAGTCTTATCTTCCAAAGGAATTCTCAATATTAACAACCATAATTTAAACATAAAATTCTACTAAACCTCATGACATTCATAAATCATACATACACATATTAACATAACATGTTTCCATTACAAATGCTTAAAAATACTTAAAATTTTATGAAAGGTTTATGTAATGTCTTAAAGTTTAGTAGAAAGTAATGATAAAAAGTTTGAAATGATAATAGGAAGCTAGTCAATTCTATAGCCCATCAATGACCACTACTTGTGTATTGAACAACTAATGACAAATTATAGTAGATAATTTTCCATATGGTAGGCATAACTTGAATTTGTAAGGTATTTCTAAGATTCAATTTGCTAAATTTTAGTAAATTGTAATTTCCTCACATGACTTGGAGTTATGACTTGTAAAATGTATGGTTAATTTGTATTTACATCCATTATTTTTGCAGCTCCCTTGCTACTAGATCTACCATAATCATAGATGCATTAAAAAAATAGAGGATGCAGATGTTACAATAAATTTGAATAAATACAAGTAAGTATATAGTTCTATATATTTAATTGATAGTCAAAACATAAAGCTAATTAATTCATTTTCATTTTATAAAAAATTTAGAAGTGGTTGCATATCCCCTTAAGTCATATCCTCTTAGGTCCCCTTAAGCTATCCTAGATTATGTACCCTTTTAAGCCATCTCCTAATTATAGAACTAATTTTCTCACATGACACTTAATTTGAGTCAAGGCTCTTGTATCCCCCCTTAATCAATCCTCTTAGAACACCTTAATTCATCCTCTTAGCTACCCTAAATCCATCCTCTTGCATCCCCTTAATTAATTTTCATAACTCCCCTTAAGCCATGCTCGTAGTACCCCTTAACTAATCCTCTTAGATATCCTAAATCCATCCTCTTGTGTCCCCTTAAGTCATTCTCTTAACTCCCCTTAATCAATTCTCTTAATACCCCTTAATTAATCCTCTTATCTACCCTAAATTTATCCTCTTGCATCCCCTTAAGTCCTCTTAACTCCCCTTAAGCCATCCTCTTAGGACCCCTTAATTCATCCTCTTAGTTACCCTAAATACATACTCTTGCATCCCATTAATTCATTCTCTTAACTCCCCTTAATCCATCCTCTTAGGATCCCTTAAGTCATCCTCTTAGCTATCCTGAATCCATCTTCTTGCATCCCCTGATGAGTGCTCTAAATGATACTTTAAATGTTCATTTTGTGCTCAAAAAAACTTTATTATACTGTTAATTAACAATGTTGGCGTAGAATATACACTTTTTTGTTTGCTTGTTTTTCTCTATATTTAACAAAATAGGGAATATATTAGAAATAATATTTTGCATTGAATGTGTCACTTTTAATGATGTTAATGATGGAATAACTATTCAATATGAAATATTTGTTGTCACATTAGCATCCTATTCTTGAGGATTCCGCTCAGGTGATTTAATGCTTACTTCATGAGGTGGATTTGTTAAACTATCTATTTAACAACTTGGAATCTTTCGTGCTCCTGATCGCTTCAGTTGGATACTAATTCATCATAATTTCAAATTGACTTCTCTAGTCGGTTTGGAAACTTCTTGTTCAGTTATTGTGTGACAAAATTCTCTCTAACATTTGCAGTTCTATTTTAGTTTTAGTTTGTCATTTTGTATCTTAGTAGATAGTGCCATGATTTTGAATTCAAATAATGGATATTCCTATAAATATCCATCTTTAGGGATAGTCTAGGAGTTAGATAATTTTTTTCTTGATATTGTAATGGTTGTACTATGCACTTTTGTTCCATTTCCCTATTTAGGCCAATTTGAATGCAAATAAGAAGTTAATCCAAATATCAGTGTTAAAGGTCCCACTAGATGAAGAGCAGGGCCCGCTCAACTGAAGGAGGTGATCATGTGTTGTATTCTTTTGATTCAGTTAATTTTTGTTTAGTTTATATCAAGTGAAAAGTTAATAATTTCAATTTATGT
Organism: Sequoia sempervirens; assembly: GCA_007258455.2. Taxonomy (NCBI): domain Eukaryota; kingdom Viridiplantae; phylum Streptophyta; class Pinopsida; order Cupressales; family Cupressaceae; genus Sequoia; species Sequoia sempervirens. Next base: position 3,214 of record VDFB02256770.1, on the reverse strand, counting down.
TAATCACTGTTAGTAATTGCATCTATTCATATTTTCTGGACTAGATCATTGTGTTACCAAGATAGTTTATTACGCTTCATTGTAGATTAATATTACTTGTTTACTTTAAATTTGAGTGTTGTTCATAGGAATTAGATTTAGTAACTATTTTTAGATGCATAATGGTTTTGGTAGAATTAATGATGATGACTAATGGGAAGATAAAACCTACGCTTATTTGGAATTCATTCATGGAACTTAGTGTTGTTGTTTTCTACATTAATATTTACTTTCTTGTAAGCATAAAATAGACTTTCTTTCAAGCAAAATAAAAATAGAATTTGAATTCTAAATTTTAGATTAATTGTGAATTTAGTTACATTTTAATTCTTCCATGAATCAATCACAATTAAGTTAGGTTGAGTTTGAACTAAGTTACTTAAGTTTTAATAAGTGTTAGTTGAGGAATAAGATGGAATTGTGTCTTTAGAAACTAGTTGTTTAGTTCCACTCTTGAGAGCTCCTAAAAGCTCTTGAAGGAGTCTGACCGAAATCTAAAGTCACTAATTACAGTGCAAAACCCCACAATCTGTGGACACATCCTTATCGCATATAGCTCTATGACACACTCGGTTCGATAATTGAAAGATTAAATGAGGCAAGAAGTGACATCAACGGCCTTGCTCATCATTTTTGGTGTCTTTGATGGGGAATAAAAGATCTGGCTATTAAAGTTTGAAGCCTTAGTGTTGATAAGGAAGATAATTGAGATTGTGGATGAGATGAGCTAGAGACCATCTAGGAAGGTTTCTTCAATGAAACATTGATTTTGATTAAGAACAACAAGTACAACAACACCAGATTGAAAATCAAGAAGATAATCAAGAAAATTAAGGAGAAGATCAGGAAATTTTTCAAGAAGAATAAATGGTTGACCAACCAGGGAATGATCCCCCACCAAATAGGACCTTTTCCTATCCTATTAATTTAAACAAACAGGATGATGAGCCTACTATGAAAAATATGTCACCTTCTATTTTATCTACCTTTAGGGGAAAAAATTCGGAAGATCTTAACCAATTTCTCTTTGAGTTCAAGGTTTTATGTCAGACCTATGACTATACAGCTGATAACCAGAAGTTGAAATTATTTCCTTCTACCTTGAAAGAATCAGCCTTACGCTAGTTCATGGGTTTAGGTGTTGGGACAATCTTAACTTGGAAGGAAATGGAAACAGAGTTTTTGGATAAATACCAACATTATTGTTGAGTAAGAGATAGGAAAGAGGAGTTGTTCTAAATGAGACAAATGGAAGATGAAATTCTAGAAGATTATGCAAATAGATTTCAGTTTGTGCATAAAAGGTGTGGTAATGGGTTGGACAACGAGATTAACAAGACAATTTTTTTGAAAGGAAATGATGATGAGTCTAGAGAGCCCTTGAATTTTATGGGGAAAGGAGACACCAATAAGCTTTATTTGGAAGATATTATTGAAATATGCAGAAAATACTATAGGACTAGAGTAAGGACTAGAAGCTCCTAAAGAAACAAAGCTCTCACTCTTGATGTGTCTCAAGTAATGGAGGAAATTGAAAAATTGAAAATTGATTTACTCCTTCATCTCAACATGCAAGGAGATAAGAAGAATGTAGACACTCAAAAATTTGTCCTCATAATTATCTTATTTTTCGTCTATTAATTAAATGGATATTGTTATTTGTTTAATTAATTCATTTAATATCTTTCTTCCATTCATTCATTCATTCATTCATTTAAATCATATCCATATTATAAACATTTATTCATTCAATAATATTATAATCATTTAACCATTTATCCATAAATCATTTCATATTGCTCCATTTGCACAATCATTAAATTATCCATGCATTAAAATCATTAAATCATTAATCTAAATTCACAAATCATTAAATCATTTAATCTTTATCCAATTTAATATTTCATCAAACCATTTGCATACATAAATACATTTAAATTATTTAATAATTCACAAATACATCTTCATTCTAAGCTTTTAACCTACATTATATAATAAAATCCATCCATTATCTCTCTCTCATTTCAATTAATTTCAATTAATTGCAATATTTATTTTCCCACTTCAATCATTTATCCCACATTCTTCCTGAAATTTAAATCTTTCCCATGAGGACATTTATAAAATCCCTTATTCTCACCAAAAAGCATACACATTCAGACATTATCAATCTTATTTTTTGTTCATCATAGCTTCTTGTTGCACTTGTGCTCATAAAAATTTGAGAGCATCAAATGCATAAATCAAGAATCATGGTGAAATAGGAAAGCAATGGAGTTGATTTTCTTTTGAAGGCATTTTCTTTAGTTTTTGGCATAGTTTAGTTTTCATTTTGTAGGTGTTTTTATTTAGGAAAGGCTTCATTGGAGTTATGATGAAATTTTGATTTGGGGTTTGATAGATTAAATCAGTTTTTCAATTTTCAGCATAATATTCAATACATTATATTCAATGCATTTGATATGATTTACTATGGCAATCATCTGATCAATATGCATTTGATTTGCATTTATTGGTGCTCCTTATCTCAAGGTTCCCATAAAAAGTTTGCAAGAGAATCACAACAATCCATATCTTGCAATCATGACATTTTCATAGCAATCCATATCCCACAATCACCTTCTAAACATATCCTACAAATTTTGGCAATTTTAGTGCATACCATTTTGAGCTTATCCTGCAATCATGTCATTTAATTCTGCAATCACATCTGCAGTCACAATAGTGAGCAATCCATTTTGAGCATATCTTGCAATTGAATTTTGAGTGTCAATTTTTAGTTTTGACATTTAAATTAGATTTTAGTTTTAACTTTTTAAAATTAGATTTTAGTCTTAACATTTAAATTAGTTTTGAATTTTTTAAATTAGATTTTTGGTTTTTAACATTTAAATTAGATTTTAGTTTTAACTTTTAATGTAGATTTAACTTTTAATTTTAAATTAGATTTAGCTTTTTCTTTTAACTTAGCTTTTAGTTTTTAATGTAGATTTAGCTTTTATTTTATTTTCTAATTTGGATTTATCTTTTTTAAATTAAATTTTATTTCTAATTTAGACTTAATTTAGAATGTAGATTTAATTTCATGTAAAATTGATTTAGATTAGATTGGTTTTTAATTTAGATTAGCTTTTAATTTTAGATTAACTTTTTAATTTAGATTAACTTTTAATTT
>VDFB02256769.1:0-29288 GCA_007258455.2 Sequoia sempervirens | reverse complement strand
TATGGTTTAAAACTAGTGAGGTTCTATCCAAGGGGGTTTGATCTAAGGTGGTTTGATCAAACCCTCTTCAATTGGAATCCTTTAAATGGAACTTTTCAAGGCTTAAATCATTATATTTTCTAAAAATATGTGATTTTAGCAAAAATTAGGATCTCCCAGAAAGTGTAAACCACTATTGTGGGATCACCCTTACATGTTATCCTAAGTGGGGCACCAAGGTTTGAATGTTATGCATGTTAGTCATTGAATTCATTAGTGAGTAATGGAGCACTCATTATTGACCAACTTTGATTGGTTGTGGGTTGGGTGCCCATCTAGACACCACATGATCATTGATTGTTTTTTACAATGTTCATAGGTTGTCCACTAAGGGGGCATATGGTTTTTTTATGTGGTTTTACTACTTATTTTGAGATACTATAGTGGTATTATTACCTCTAGTTCTTCTATTAATTAGTTCCTTGTGTTATTAAAAGATATCTTATTTTGCAAGTTGTTGAAGTAATAAAATGTTGTTGAAATCTCAAGAGAGAAGTTGTATTGTTGGAAACTTAGTTGAAGTTTAATACAAGCTTTGGATATATTTGGGTGTGGATTATTCTCTTGAAATGGTTTCTCCACATAAATCATATGTCACTTTTGATATTGTTAATTTTATTCTATTGTTGAATGTTGTAGTCACTTTAACATCATATATGGTAATATTTGATAAGCATAAGTTCATATTTGTATCAATTTGTGAAGTTTAATATTGTAGTAGTTTCACCTTGATTTCCAACAATCTTTACCAATGTTATGATAGTTTATGATGCATGTCATAAAGCATATTTCAATAAGTTTGAGTATAAATGGATTACCCACCCATTTTGAGGGGGAGATTATGATAACTTACAAAAAATTTATGGTAAGGTGTAAGGCATTTTCTAAATATGACTTATTGACCACCTCATGGGATATGGAGTGGGAATTTTGACTATATGTGGTACCAATTTTGGGTCATTAGTTTGGCTCATGATTTTTGTAAATCACAATTGGTCTGCGGTTTAGTTATTGCCTATTTATTAGATGTTTGGGTTAAGTATGTGTAGTGTATTTTTGCAAGTAATGTTATGCTATTGGAATAAATTTGGATTCACTTGTTGGTGGTACACTTATAAGGGCATGTCCCTAGTTGTTGCATTGTAATTGGTTTTTTATTATTGATAATACAATTAGTCCACACTTCAGAGTGTAGGTTTTTTCTTTCAAAATTTCTTTCCCATGTACATCATTGTGTTATGGATGTATGTTTTTATGTTTTTCCTTGTAGTTTTAGGATGAAATTTATTTTGCACAATTCTCTCCATACAAAATAGTGTTGGAAGCATTTCTATACTTGTGTTTCTTTCGATGCTTTAATAGTGGGTAAAAAAACTAAGTTATTCTTACTCATCTAGCTCAATGCTCCTCCAGACAAAGTCAATATGTAGTTACTTGTTGAACATTGATTAACTAGATCTATAATGTAATCAAAATCAAGAAATTCCTATATATTCTACAACTTTCCAACATGATTAGTCCCTTGATAACACATAATAATTTGAAGTTCTTGTCAAGTAACTAAAAAATGTTCACATATTCTAGTGTTATTTATGTATCTTTAACATGAACTAATAGAAAATCATATATCTTAGAAATATCTAGCAATATTTAGACCATAGCATGTATCAAACTTCCTACCACACTTTTATATAGAATATTGCACATGTCCTCCATGCTATATTTTTTAATAAGCAAAGAAGATGACAAATATTGAATGTCAAAGTGTTCGCCACAATGTTATGTCCCTTTAATTAAGAAATAAAAATCAAATGGAAGAGAATGAATTGATGGAATAGAATAGGAAAAAGTAAAGATAGGTGAGTGAATCTAAAAGAAAAACAAAGAAATTTTAAGGTTGGTATATGAAGAGAGGCAACTCACTACACTACACTTTATTAGGCAAAATGAGCCTACTTAAGCAAGCTAAACTAGCTAAACTAATGAAAACAAATAAAAATATACACCAACGCCCCCACTTAAGCATAGCCTAGGTGTGTGAACAAAGATGGGTCCCAACAATGTGTAACTTGATGAGGTACCCATGTACATAAGATTCCCCCCATAGAGAAGAAGCCCCCTAAAGAAGAAATGGAAAGAGAGAAGGACCACATAGTTACCCCAAAAGAATAACCCCTACATTATTAATGAATCCACATAGAAAAGGGAGAATTTAGACATTGGTAATCCCTAAAGAGTGCTAAAGTAGGTCCCTCTACATCAAACACTACATCTTCCTTCCGAAAGAAGGAAACCTTGTGGTGCAAGTTTGATAAATTTCCACTCCAAAGGTGAATGAAGGGTAGAAATGGGATGAAGGTCTCTAGAAACTACTCAATTATTTTCATGCTTGTGCTAAAAAGAGACATAACTAAATCAAGAGTCCTAGGCCTAATTGAAGAAAGTGACCATGTAAAACCATATGGAAACTAATATATAATGAGAACAAAGATGAAGAAAAGATAATAAAAAAATATGATGGAAATCTCATTAAAGATGAATCTCAAGCTCTCAATGGTATCCTCTAAGTCTACAAGAAGATACTCACAAACTAAACTAGAAAGGTATATCACACACTCATCCTAATAAACTATCTCTAGGAGATAATAAATGTGATTGCACTATATTGAATCACTAGAAGCCCCCATTGGAAGAAACATTGAGTTCTAAGGAAGCAAGAGAAGATGGAAATGAGGTATCATGCACATCATCTAACTACATTATTCATCCCTAGACGATGTTTCCACACAAAATATAAGTATGAACAGGAAATGTATTTACTAATGATTAGAATAGAAGAATCCTCAACCTCAAGATGCTAACATAGAGATAAAGAAGATGAAACATCTTTAAATCTATAGTGGGAGTCATAAAAGTTAAAGAATCTAATGAAGTACTTATGTGAAGAGCATTAAGAGAAATATTTATGTTATCATGGCATTTAAGTTCTTCCTATTCATCAAGTAGCTTATCTATATCATAAGAATATGGTAAAAACTCATTAAGGGATATAAGATAATCTATAGCAACATCCTTTGGGAATGGAGGTTCATTCAATTTTTCATGCATCACCTAGATTTTGGTCCAAAGGTTGTGAGAGCACTCAATGTGCAAAGTATTCTTCATAATATTGATATTGACATAACAACTAATTAATTATAAGACATGATCATCTTGTCATCCTAAATGTCATTATGTGAATAGGAATTTGATTAATAAATAAGTTCATACATATGGGGTAAGAGATGGAGCCACTTGAAATGGTTTAAGATTCCATATCCCCAAAACTAATAGTTTCATCTATTCAATACAAAAATAGAAGGATGAACTTCAACACCCATGACTATTTCTTCAAATTAGTCACACAAGCCAATCAAGAGACCCCTTTCCCTCTACAATAATGAAACCTTATCTCAATTCGATAAATACAATAAAACCATAATATACCCTCCAAATACCAGGATGTGGAACTTTATCATTAATGTGATTTGCATAACATTTAAGCAACAAAAGAGTCAAATAAAAAATTGGAATAAATCTTATTGTAGTAAGAAAAAATGACATCATTAAAACACGAAGCTTAAAAAGAGTTGTATAATGTTTATAAGTTTGAAAAAAGTTTATGATGTTTATAAAAAATTATAAAATGTATATACGAAACATATATTACATCTATTTCTATAATAATAATCATATGAAATGCTTAATACACTCTAGTGCTGATTGGGAGCTACTAAGATAACATATAAAAGACATAGGTACTCCTTTCTAGTGCCCCTTCCACATTAATACATACTAACACTTGCACCAAGAAAGAAGAGATAAGCCCCCATCCCCAAAAGAAGGAAGAAAGAGAGAACGACCATATAGGGGAGAGGATCTAGTAGTTGTGCACCCTAACTTCGCACTTTTAATTATCCTACGTGGAAATTTCAAATCACTCCCATTTTTTTACAACAGCTTACTTGGCAAGTCCCCTACTTATAACTAAGGTTTCAAGGCCACATCACCAAATATGATGCCACATCAACATGCTTTTTGTCAAAGTGTCAAAAAGGCCCAAAAAAAAGTGAGACCAATACTTGTGCATTCATAACATGTTTTATTGAGCGCTGATGTGGAATCACATGATTGGTTGTTTTTCATATCAAAGGAATACATTTTGTTTAATTATGGGTAGTCATCATCAACACTAACAACTTTAAAGTCACAACTATTGATCCAATATTGATAAAAAATATTGAGCATTATATAAACAACTACTATCACAACTATTGAAACATGCTCACTAGTGGATCCTCTCCCCTAATTCCCTCAAAAGAATAACCCCTCGTAAGATTAATGACTCCACATAGCAAAGAGAGAATGTAAGTAGTAACGAGTGCTAAAGTAGGTCCCTCTACATCGAAAAAAGGGCGCAGGAATATCAAGGAAGAAAAATTGTCTTCCCCGAGAGAAAACACTTACCATTCCATGATAATCCCCATGCATGACAATGAAAACTCATAAAAGATTTTAGTACGGACGGAAGAGATTCTTGGTGACAGGTCTTGACAGGTACCTTATACACAATGTGACATGCACCTCCACAACTGACATGGCCGCGAATATGATCACGAAATACCTGAAAATGTTGACAAGCTTGCGGGTCTGATGAGAGGTACTTTCAAAGTACCTGGACCCTCATGAAAGCTGCCTGTGCTTTGAAAATGCCGAGGAGATCGCTGTGAATACGAATGATCACCAAGTCTGGTAAGTGTGCAGGGATAGTACCTACTACAAACAAAACAAATAGGCTAATGCCAACTTCAGAAAATGGAAATCTCGTGAACACGACGCATTGTGCAGACCGTCCGGACTGTATGACACGGGCTAAGTTTTTTTGGCCTTAACTTGCAACTTCTTTCAAATTGGGCAAATAAACATGGAGTCTTAGGGTTTTTGACCGGTTGAATGAGATGGTACTCTTCAAAGACTGTAAAACTGCCTTTAAGAATTAGTGACCTTGGTGGCCAATTCAAGCTCTAGGCATGGAAAACAAGCTCTTGCCCTCTTGTAAACAAGTGTTGAAATATGCTTGAGTTTATACTCAAACTTAGGGTTTTTTGTGTGGTTGAATTGAATTGTGCATTGTGATTTAGGTTAGAATGTCCTTAAATCGATATCATCTAAAAATTTAATGAGATGAACATATATTTAAAATTTGAGATGAAGATTAGTTTCTTAAGTTTCAAATATGGAGAAACAAGAGTCAATCTTGTTTATCTTGACTCTTTTGAAAATAATTGTGAAGTTTATATTATTGCACCAATCACCATAAATCAAATCACACCTACAACCAACAAAATTAAGATCTCTCACAAATTTATTTTTTCTATCAAATTGTTTTGATTCTCTAGATTATCCAAAGATGCAAAAGAAGAGAATACTAGGATTTTGAAAAGCAAATGCATGCACACTAATTTATTCTCCAGATTAAAAAAGATGTAATAGATTAAGGTATTATGTCTCTAATACCATGTTGGGTTTGTAAGTAATAATTTGAAAATTGAAATGGAAACTAATGCAAGACACAAGATTCATGTTTCAAACCATTGCAAACCTCTAGAAAGAGTTTAACAAAAGAGTACAAACAAAGCAATAACATCAAAAACCAAATTCAAATGTTGTCATAGCCTTCATTATTGAATGATTTGTTCCTCGAATAGTGATATGTGGATGCTCCTTGCTTGAAGATACCAATTTGAGACCATGTACTTAGCATAAGTGATAATTGATTAAATATAGAGTGCTTGAATTTATAGACTTTTGGAAGGAGGAATGGGTGGTCAAGATTTGATTATGAGGTCAATGGTGGAGAATGGTTGAGAGGAATTACTAGGATCAAGGAAAGGTTGAAGGGTGGAGATGGAGGTTGTTAGATTGTGAATGGCTAAAATGAACTTACTAAATTTAGTAATTAGTTGTGAGCATGAGAGGAATAAGGGACATGTGCACCTAAGAAGGATATAATTTTGGGTTGTGTTGAGAGAATAAGGGGACCATAAGGAGACCATAAAGACAAGTGTTCTTAGATGCCCTTTATTCTTGAAATGTGTTGAGAGAATAATGGGACCATAAGAACAAGTGTTCTTAGATGCCCTTTATTCTTGGAATGTGTTGAGGGAATATAGGCTCATTTTAATTATCTTGGCCATATTTAAGTGTGTAAGGCCTAAGGCGAAGGGGACTAGATTGGGTGATGATATTTGGTTGATTAGGACTAGGTGATGGAAATGACTACAAAATACTTTAGGTGTCTACATTTCACCCCCTTTTTATACAATATCATGAAAGTGACATTGTATCAAAGAAGAATAATATGTAGGATGGGATGAAGTGAAGCTCTAGTAGCAAGTTGCCCCATTTGCTTAGGGATGATGATAGAAGTGATGCTCTTTCAAGAGAACTGTTGGGTGAAATGGAACCCATAGGTATCTTGAAAAGACAAAGTGTGATATAAATGATGTGTCATAAAGGATAAAATATGACTTTAAAGAAATCATGTTGGGATGGTGTACATGCCATGAATATATGACTAATGATGGATTAAGGATTGGGCATATTGATCGATGTTGCTAGGATGATTAGATTGCATTACAAGGATGTACATGTTGGATGATCATATCTCACAAGAATATAATACAAATAAATGACACATGATTGGGATTATGGATAAATGGATGATTAATACATGGTGTCATAGTAACTTTATCTACAAGGAGCAACCTTTATTTTGTTGTAGCACCTAGTGTTATGCACCATGATTCAAGGGATCATTATGACAATGCGCCATGTGCATATGGACTAACACAAAAACAAATGAGTTACACATAGAATAGCTATCCAATAAACACATTTTCATTAGCATGCCATCATATGGAGGATGAGGGTGACTATCATGATGCGATAGAAGGAGAACTAAGACTATAGGCAACAAAAAAACACAAACCCATATAATAAGAAAACTAAAACATGCAAAAAGTAAAATTTGGTATCCAAATGACATGTTGAAGCCAATGGTGTATGGGAAGATGGGATTGGATTGGATTAGTTGGATTAGATTTTTCCCATTCAAGCTAAAAATTGATTGATCAATTGATCATGATAGTATTGTTGATGTGGGAAGGATACATCTCAAAAACAACTCGAGTATTGGGAAAGACATATCTCGATGATGATTAATTGGATTAATTTTGGGTTAAACACATCTTGTAGCAAGATAAGGAACAAACTTATGGATACTTTTGGATGGATGGGTAGGGTAGACTTGGATTTAAGGGCTTCAACATGGATTAAAAAAAATTGGGATCATGATTATAGAATATAAATGTGTTTGGATAAGTGTTTCTTGTTGTTTGTCATTTTGATGGTGGAACCAATGACAAAGGATGACAAGCCTAGATACAAGGAATAATGGTTTTAAGTGTGGCTACAAGGATGTGATGGATTCTAGGTTTTGGGTTGGATTTAGGATGAAGGTGTATGGATTTAGATATGGGAATTAGGGATTTGGATTTGTATGATCAATTTGATAACAAAGACTTTAGAGGTGGATGTTTGAATTTGTGGAGTTTGGATGTAGGGATTTGAGATTTGGATTGGCATGAGGGACACTGGGATTGGGTGGAAATTTTGGATTTGGATTTGGATTTTGGATAAGACTTAGGATTGGGACAAACATTCTTTTTGGATTGTGAAGTTTTGCATGATAATTGTGAAGCTGGTGCACATCTATTGAACATGTAACATATGAATTTTGATATATAGATTTATTTTGATGACTCGTTATGATTAGATTCATCAATTTAATTTGCTTTTGGATCCATATTGATTTTGTTCTTTCTTCTTGATGTTTGGATACACGTTTCTTTCTAAATGCATTTTAAATTTCTTCTTGATTTGGAGTTTACATTTGTTTTTTCTTTGGTAGTTTATTGTGATATTTTAATTCATGGGAAATCTTCACTTTGTATGTTGGATGATTTTTTTGGTCCCAATCAAGGGGTTTAGGATTTGGTAGAGTAGATTGAAAATATGGATGGAGGAAGTATGGAAAAAATGGGTGGATGGAGGATTATTTGAACATTATGGATGGAATCAATTTTGATGCTTTCATTGGATGAGGTTTCCCAACTATCATTGAGTTACCATCATTATATTGCTTTCTTGGAGATGTGTAGCCAAGACCTTGATATCCATCATTTTCATATAATGATATTGGTTCTAGAATGACTTGTTCATGAAGGCCTAACCCTTTTCCATTGTAACCCATCTTTTGACAAAAAAATTGCCATAGGATATGTGTCACTTCTAAATCACAATGAAAATCCATCATTAGGAAACCTTGACTTAGGATAGAGGTATATTCTCTCTTATGAAAGAAGGAAAAATCATCTAAAATTGCTCAAACCCAACTTATTGAATGATTGTGCCTTCTCCTTGTTTGTAACTATGTTATCTTGATCATTTAGACAATCAATGTGATCAACCTTGTATTGTGAATCATCTTTCATGTTGGGATCCATGTCATTTGTTTGATTATCTATGTGTCCAATGGAGGCAAGTTTCTCATCTTGGGAAATGGAAGTTCTTGGAGTATGGACATGGTCATCTTTGAGTTCTTGGTCATAGATGGGATAAAGGTGGAGTAAGGGAACGTCTTGGACTTGATAATTAGAGGGTCTTGATAAAATATCAGATTTTGGATGTCATTATCATAGATAGGATCTTGATAAAATATTACATTTTCATGGGTTTCATAATCATCTATTGGATCTTGGTCAAAAATTGGATTAGCGTGAATATCATGATCATCATTGGGGATTTTCTCAATAATTTGAGCTTCATTAATGTTGGAGCTTGTTGTAACATGCTTTAGAGTGAGCTCTTGACATTACTTTAATTCCTTCTTAGGCAAGACACATACACTTTTCTTTGCTTTGATATTCCTTATATTGATTGGTCCTTTGATATATGTTCCTAATGTCACATTTAGTAGTATGCTTAAACTAGTGGTATATTTTTGGACCTTATGATGTTTATGGATTTTAGACCTTTTGGATTTTATGGATTTCATGAACTTTTTTATGTTTATATTCCCATGTGAGTTGACTCATGGATATAGTAGTGTTTGATGCTATTTGATCTAGGATAGGCATAATGGTAGGAGACTCATATATAGGTGTTGTGGACATGGATTGCTTGGATGTGTTGGTTTTTTGTTTATCCCACGTGAGTAGTAATTGAACAATATATTTAGGAGATTGGAATGAATCAAAGGACTTGGGTGATAATGATTTTGGAGGATGCCAATACGAATGATTTGAAAGATGCAGAGGATCTAGTAGATTTAAATGAGTTGGGTGAAGAGAATTCAAATGACATGGATTGAGGAGATGGAGTATATTGTTCTAGGATAATATTTTCCTTGTCAAAGTTGGGATAAGGGTCATATTAAGGTCGGTTGATAAGACCATCCTCATCATCATAAGGATCATATTCAATTTGGTTGATAGGATCATCCTCATCGTCATAAGGATCATATTTAGGTTGGTAAATAGAATTATCCTCATCATCATAAGGATCATATTCAGGTTGGTAGATAAGACCATCATCATCATCATAAGGATCATATTCAAGTTGGTAAATAGGATCATCCTCATCATCATAAGGATCATATCTTGGTTGATAAACAATTTCCAATGCCATTATAGTAATTATACTTGGCTCGATTTGGTAAAATGATTTCATCTAGAGGGCCCATGGTGTTATATTTTCCCTTGATTATGATTTTTGACCTTACTTTAATTATGATTTTAGGCTTTGCTAGTGTGGGAAGTGGGTCCATCATTTTATTCAGGTCCTTGTATTTTCAAAATTGGTATGATTTAGATTTTGGATTTCTTTAACTTATGGTGATTATATCAAAAGGATAACCCTATATGGAGTTGATAAATGGCCTAGATGGAATAATTGGATGGATAATTTGGATGATTAGGATGAACCAAAAGATGGGAATAGATGATTATGTGGACTGTGTATTTGATAAATTTAGATTAGAGTTTAGGCTACACACTTGGATCTTATGGATGGTTTGATTATGGTCCTTGATTTTGGAATTCTATAAATTGGTGTAGAGTTTCCAAGGATTAAACAGTGGGCCCTAGGATGATCAAATATCCCAAAGGTTGGACTAAGGTGATGATTTTGATTAAAGTATCCAAATGGTGATCACTTTCAACTATGAATAAGGATTTAATTGGAAAATTATCAAATGTGGACTACAAGGATGATGTGGATGAAATGTGATAATGGTGGAATGATTAAGGATATCCTAATGTTTCCAAATATTCCAACTGTGACTTTAAGGATGAATAAGGTTATGATAAAGGGGATAATGAGTGACAAGAGGATGTGTATTTTGATTCACCCCATTATTTATACTCTTTTAGAACACTAGAGTTGAGTTCATCCCTTGGGGTGATGAAATTCCCAAGTAGGCCCCCTAAAAAATAAGACAACACTTATTTCTAACCCTCGAGATCACCCAAAGGTGCGAGATACATAAGTGTAGATTAGGGTTTAAAAGACACACATAAATTATTAATAAAAAATTAAAATATGAATGTGAATTTTGACCCAATTTTAATGTGAGAATAAACAAATAAGATGAAGCACACAAAAAAATAAAAAGGTCTATAATCAATGTCTTGAACAAACATCTTACAAAACCACTTATGTTTGTAGTTTGTGAGATAGAATTTTTGGATACATGAAAAAATAACTATACACAAAATTATTCAAAAATAGAAAACTAGTTAATCCTACAAAAAATAAATAGAAAAAATAGATTCTTTGGATTTTTCTGATAATTTTTTTTTTAAATCACTAAAAATGATAAAAAAAAAAATGCAAAATTTATGCTCAATGAAGTTTCAAAACAAAAGACCAATTCTAAATGCTTATACCTGAAATCTAGATAATTTTTTTGAAAAAATCTTCACCACAATGTTTTCCTCTAAGCCAACTTTCCAACAACATGGGTGAAAGTGAAAAAACAAATAGAATGATGGTAGATGATAGAGCAAAGATTGACTACACATGGTTCTTGTTTTCCAAGTTTTCACCATGGTACTTGTCCAAAGCGCCACCGAGGTGGTTTTCACTATTGGATAGATTATTTCTCTTTACTATTTTTTCTTTTTTTTGACCTTTTGATGGGATTCTCTGAAAGATAGGTGTATTACTTACGAAGGTGCATGTTTTTGATAAGATACGGTAATGTTTCAAGCTTAGGAGTGGCAAGCTCATAAGCATTGAATCTATAAGGGTGTGAAAGATGGATACAAATGATAATTAATGTGGTGGATGGAGGGAGCTAGGGTATGATTCCTAATGTGCATACTACATGGGCCATCAAGATTTACACAAAAAGGAGTTTGGGTAACCAATGAGTTATAGTATGTGAAGGGGTCATCATCAAAGGTTCATCGAGAAAGATCACCAAGGGAGATGGAGTGATATGATGAGTGTGTGGATATGGGTGGATTTGGTAGATTGTATGCATTGGGTGAAGATTATAAAAATGGGGACTTGGGATCAACAAGCTCATCTATTGATATTTTTCTTTGATAAATTCCCCTAGTTATTTTGGATGAAGAGGCATAATTGGAGATCAATTTTTTCTTAATTTCCTTTTTGAATTTTATTTTTTTCATTGATGTGTCCAATAGCTTTTGATTTTTTTTAAAGGAATTTTCTTGATCTCTCTTTCTTTGCATGCTTTCTTTTGATTTTGGATCTCCATTTGAAAAAGTTACTTTCAATTTTGATTCTTGAGTTATATCCTTATTATTTTCTTGAGGTGATACTTGTTGATCCATGTCTATGAGGAGGATGAACATGGGTGAGATGGATGAGATATATGAGGTGGGGAGAATGTGTGGTTCATAGAAAAGGTTGGTGATGCACTCAATGTATTCTACGTGACTATCCTTTTCGCATTGTTAACATCAAAGGAGGCGTGCACATCCTTAATGAGTTAGCAATAAAGATCAGTAGAGGCAATAGTAGGAGATGCATACCCTAACTCAAGATGATTGAAATGGAATGGTGATGGAATAGGGGAAGAGGACCATGAGATGGAAATGGATGATCATGAATATCCTCAATAGGATCATGATAAAAAAATGGATTATCATAGATGTCATGATCAAACACAAGATTATCATAGGCCTGAAAGGATTGGGATGGAGTGGATATGGTAAGGACTAAATGATCTTTAGGTTTCTAAAAGTTTTCCATCTAGGAATGGTCATTTATTTGCATATTCTCACAAAGATCTCGAGCTGACTTAATATATGTTGCAAGTATGTGCAGTTGGTGTTGTCATTGATGTCAACAAGCTTTGGTGTAGTCATTGGTGTTAATAGTATGAGAAGGATATTGTTTCAAGAGTTTTATCATTTGGTATTGAGTTGATATTGTCAATGATGCTTTGATTAGTTGCATTTTGTTGTCATTAGTAAGCTACTACTATCAATCTCTAGGGTTTCTTTGATAAGATTTTTCCGATAGATATATGGTTGAGTTGATATGTTGCAGTTGGTTCAGTGGTGATGAAGAAGTGATGAAGATGATTTGGATGTGTCTCTGGTGCCTGGTTTTCAAATACTTTTGAGAAATTTTGAATAAAAAGAGGAAACAATGTGTTGTAGTGGTGTTCTATGTTGCAGAGTAGTGTTCTAGTTTTGATTCGCATTTATTTTATGTTGAAGATCTACTTATGTGGTTTGGATATGTTGATCAAAGGTGTTCGAAGGTGTTATATCTAGAATTTGGTGTGTTGGATTGTTGTGCAGAGGAAGTTGTGTTCACCAGTGTGTGAACTGTGTATTACAAAGGTGTCTAGGAGAAATGGTTTTGCTTTGCATTTCTCCATAGAGTGGTTTCAGGTCTTGCAGATCTAGAAGTATGTTAATAGTGTCTGTATCTTTCTTCAATTGAAGTGGTTTGAGGTTTGGTGCTTCGGAAGTCAATTTCTTGATTTCCAGTGCATGGGAAAATTATCTAAGTGTACTAGGTGTGTACATTCTTCAAGTGAAAGTTGTTGTCAAGGAATTTTTTAGATTTCAAGGTGTTTGTGGAATATTCCAAATTGTGTTCAAGTGATATTTGTTGTTTATGAGTTGCTTTTTAGTTCAAAGGAAGCATGTAGTTAATTTTTAATGGTGTTTACATGGGTTTGGTTGATCTTGTGTGTTTACACTAATTGTGGAGTTGCTTTGATGTTTTTGCAAGCATGGTGTGGCGTGTTTGAGAAAATTTGGGTCCAAATTAAGGTGTGATGTTGTCCTCCTTCATTCATTTCCATTGTGGCAATGTTTTGGAGCCTACCTAATTTGAATTTGCATGGTTGAGGTGCATAGATGACCTTGGAGAATGTTTTCAAGGTTGAATATGGTATAAATAAGTGTTGATTTGTTGAGGGATGATAAGATAGAAGTGTATGATGCGAATGATGTGAATTATAGAGTTGTAAGGTATGAATTTGTGAAGTGTAGTGTGAGCTTTCATGTGTTAGATTATTGAATGTAGTGAGCAGAAGGTGTCTACAATCTTCACTAAGGCTGTGAAGGTGTTGGTGATGTTGTGGTGGATTTTTCTGTTGCATTAAGATGGATTTATCATTGTAACACTCTTCTTTATCTTCTTTCCTATTCTAGTAGTGTGTCTTTGGTAATGAACCCTTCTTTCTTCTAGGTAGTGAGCCCTCCAGCAGTGAGCCCTTTGTAATCAATGTTAATATTACTTTATATTATGAGCTAATCCTCACTGTGGTTTTCCCTTATTGGGTTTTCCATGTAAATATGGTATTTCATTGTGTGTGGTTTTTCTTTGATTCTATTTTTGTTATCTGCTTTCATGATGAATCATTCTAACATATTAAGGGTTAACTAAATTAATGTGGATCTAAATTTTTATGAGGGTTTTGAAGTTTTAAGGTACAACTAATGCACCCCCCTCTCAATTGTCTTGTGCATTCAACAATTGGTATCAGAGTAAGGTTCCTTGGAAGAAATTTTAACCACTTGAGGTAGGATTGGCGCACAAGAAAGATGTTCCCCTATTTGATGGATCACATTATGTATTTTGGAAAACAAGGATGGAAGGTTTTTTGGTTTCTCTTTGATTTGAAATCTAGAAATCTATTGAGACTGGATATACTATGCCTACAAGTGGTTTGAGCACTGATGATGAGATCAAGGCCTATGAAAATAATGGAAAAGCAAGGTATTCTCTCTTAAGTAGTCTTGCTAATTCTGAATTAGTGAAAGTTATGAATTTGAAAACTACTAGAGAGATTTGTGTAAAGTTAGAAAGCATTTATGAAGGAGATGATAAGGTCAAGCAAGCTAAGATGCAAAATCTAAAGATCATTTTTGAGACCCTGCAGATGTCTGAAGATGAAAATATCACAAGATACTTATAGAAGGTGGATGAAGTTGTCAACGACATTAGAGATCTTGGTGGAGAACTAAAAGAAGAAGAAGTGGTGAAGAAGGTACTCAAAACTCTTCCTAAATCTTATATTCATAAAGTTTCTGCTATTGAGGAATTACAAAATTGAACCAATATACCAGAGATTAGTTGTATGGTTCTTTAACTACTTTTGAAATGAGAGAATTTGGTACAAGTAGTACAAAAGTTGAGACTACTTTTAAGGCTGGAAAATCAAAGAAGATTGTGGAATCAGATCAGGAGGATCTTGATGATGTGGAAGAAAAATTTGTAAGGAGAATGAAAAATGGTACTTGTAAGTACAAAGGTAGTTTCCTTTCAAATGTTTCAGTTGTGGAGAGATAGGTCATTATGCCTCAAGATGTCCAAACTGAGTTTTGAATAACAAAAATAAGGAGAACAAAGGTAAGATGATTAAGAAAAGTTATTATGTTAGAGAAGATGCAAGTATAGCTGATGATGAATTTGATTATGGGGATGATGAGAATGGTGAATGCTTGTTCATGGATTTAAATTAGAAAACTAATTCTGCTAAATCTGAGAGATGTGTGAAGGAAAAAGCTTCAAAAGTAGGTGCTAAGACTGAAGGCACTATGGTGATTTTTTTCATGCTAGATAGGAGAAGAACTACTAGATCATTGATAGTGGATGCTCTAATCATATGGTCGGTGACAAGAGTAAGTTTTTCAAACTTGAAAAATATGAAGGACTTGTTAGGTTTGGTGATGATACATTTGCTAAGATACGTGGAAAAGGTCCAATCAGTTTTGATGGCAAACATAATACTCATGATGTTCTTTATGTTAAGGGTTTAAGACATAACCTCTCGAGTGTTGGAAAAATGTGTAGCAAAGGATAAAATCTTATGTTTCAGGATGATGGTTGTGAGATTGGAAAAGGCTCTAAAACTATGGTTGTTGATAGGAGAAGGACAGATGGAAATGTTTATCAACTTAAAGGTGTTGATGGTCATTGTTTTATGACTCAAATCAATGAGAGTTGGCTATGGCATAGGAGGATGTGTCACATCAATTTTGATAGCCTAGTGAGGATAAGTTCAATTCAAGTTGTGAGAGATCTACCAAAGATTACAAAGCCTATCAATGTTGTCTGTAAGGAATACCAAGTTGGAAAGCAAGCAAGAAGAAGCTTCAAAATCAAAGAACAATCCTCTATCAGACTATTGGATTTGGTGCATACAAATCTTTGTGGTCCTACCAGAGTAAGAAGTCTTCAAGGTGATAGGTATTTCATGCTATTGATTGATGATTATTCTAGAATGACATGGGTTACTTTTCTCAAAGAAAAATCAGAAGCTCTAGATAAGTTTAAAGCATTCAAAGTTATAGTTGAGAATTAAATGGATATGAAAATCAAATGTTTGAGGTCTGATAGAGGTAGAGAGTTCACGTCCAATGAGTTTAACATCTTTTGTGAGAATCATGGTATAAAGAGGAACTTGTTTGACCCTAGGACTCCTCGGCAGAATGGAGTAGTTGAAAGAAAGAATAGGATTGTTCAAGAAGCTACAAGGACAATGATTAAAGAAGAAAATCTACCAAAATTCTATTGGAGAGAAGCAATTCATATTGCTATTTATATACTTGATAGAGTGAAAGCAAGAGAAAACAACACAAAGAATCCCTATGAGGTATGGTATGGAAGGATCCCTACTGCCATATACTTCAGAGTGTTTGGAAGTAAATTATATATCAAAAGAGATGAAGAAAACTTAGGAAATTTTGATGCAAGATTTGATGAAGGTATCTTCCTTGGATATTCTACTAGAAGCAAAGCTTACCAGTGCTACAACAAGAGGCTAAGAAAGATTATTGAGAGTGCAAGTTTCAAGGTTGATGGAGACTTACATAATAACTTAGTGGTGATAAATGGATATGAATCAGACGATTATTCTTGTAGAGAAGAAGAAAATACTAAGGAAAAAGAAGTGTGGATTGTAAAGGAAGAAGCTCCGAAAAATATCCCTAAAACTCCTAAGTATGTGCAGAATAATCATTCTGAATAATAGATCATTGGTGATAAGAGAAAAGGTGTACTGACAAGAAGGAAAGTTGTTGAAGAATAGGTAAATCTATGTTTACTTTCTAAATTTGAACCTAAAACAGCGATTGAAGCATGCAAGGATGAGTATTGGATCAAGGCTATGGAAGAAGAACTAATGCAGATTAAGAAGAATCGGACTTGGGAACTTGTCCCAAGACCAAAAAAAAAGAATGTGATTGAAACTAAGTGGGTATTCCAGAACAAACTAAATGAGAGTGGAGAAGTGGTAAGAAACAAGGTAAGACTTGTGTGTAAAGGCTACTCACAAGTGGAAGGAATAGATTTTGAAGAGACATTTGCTCTGATGGCAAGAATGGAAGTTATCATAATGTTTTTGGCTTTTGCAACACATAAGGATTTCAAATTTCATCAAATGGATGTGAAGTCTACTTTCTTGAATGGAGAATGGGAAGAAGAGGTATACATAGAACAACCAGAAGGATTTCAATTATCAAATAAACTAGATATGGTCTGTAGATTGAAGAAGGCATTATATGGATTGAAGCAAGCTCCTAGAGCTTGGTATGCAAGGCTAGACAAGTACTTGTTATAACAAGGATTCAATAAAGTTACCACAGATAGTAATTTGTACTTCAAAATTGAAAAAGATCAAATCTTGATTGTGGTTGTGTATGTTGATGATATAATCTTTGGAGGTAATGAAGATATGTGCAAAAAAATTGTAGAAGAGATGTAAAAATAGTTTGAAATGTCAATATTTTGGGAGATGAGTTTCTTCCTTGGGCTACAAATCAATCAAACAAATAAAGGTATTTTCATTTCATAATCAAAATATGTCAAGAAAATGTTGGAGAAATTTGGGATGGAAGATTCTAAACCAGTGTGTACTCCGATGGTTATTGGTTGCAAGCTAAGAAAGAATGATAAATCTCCTAAGGCTAATCAGAGCAAGTACATATCAATGATTGGAGGATTGTTATATCTAACAGATACTACATCAGATATCATACATGTAGTTTATCTTGTGGCTAGATTTCAAGAAGATCCTAGAGAGTGACATGTTGTAGCAGTGAAGAGGATATTCATATACTTGAAGGGCACTCCAGATCATGTCTTGTGGTATCCAAAGGATACTAACTTTACTCTGAGTTCTTACATAGATGTATATTGGGTAGGTTGTGTAGATGACAGGAAAAGTACAAGTGGTGGTGCATTCTTTCTTGGATTTAGGTTAGTGTTGCAGCTAAGCAAGAAACAAGATTTAGTATATTTATCTACTCCAAAGGTAGAGTACATTGCAATAGCATCTTGATGTACACAAGTGTTGTGGATGAGGAAAACATTGAAGGATATCAAAGTAGTATATGATGAACCAATTTCTATCTTTTGTGATAATGCAAGTGTAATCAATATTTCAAAGAACCCAGTAATGCATTCAAGGAAAAATCATATCTCAATATAATATTACTTTTTGAGATAGAAGGTTGTAGAGAATGAATTGAAGCTTGAATATGTGCCTACAAAGGATCAAGTTTCTAACATATTCACTAAGGCTCTTCCTAAGGATACTTTTGACTATCTTTGAGATAAGTTGGGGGTTATTGCCCATCCTTCCTTAAACTAGATGCATAAGGAGATGCATCAGTCCAATGGATCTCAAGATTCATTCTTTGGTTTGGACTGATGTTGGTGGCTACCTCTCAGGGAGGGTAGGTAATAGCATTATTGGTTGTTGCAGTCAAGGGGAGTGAGTGTTGTCATTGTGTAGTGGTTGTTGATTGATGCAGTATGGTGTGTGCTCCTAAGGGGGAGTATACAAAGTAGTAAAACAAAAGTAAATTGCAGAATAGTTGTGAGTGATATGGTTAATGACAAAGGAGAGTGAGTGACACAAATATTTTTTCCTCTGCCATTAATGTCAAAGGGGGAGAGAATAATGTAAAAAAGAAAAGAGTGAATTGTCAAAGGGGGAGAATGGGTCACGTGAAAGAGAGAGAGTAATGAGTTAGTTGTGTAAGGGGGAGAAAATAAAAGTGTTGGAGTAGAGTTGTGTTCGTTGTTGATGGTTTTTCACATCATGTGTTACCATCAATGACAAAGGGGGATATTTTTCAAGTATGTGCAGTTGGTGTTGTCATTAATGTCAACAAACTTTGGTGTTTTAATTGGTGTTAATAGTATGAGAAGTAGATTATTGCAAGAGTGTGAGAAGTTGGTATTGAGTTGGCATTGTCAATGATGCTTTGATTAGTTGCATTATGTTGTCATTAGTAAGCTACTAGTGTCAACCTCTAGTGTTGCTTTGATATGCTTCTACCTATGGATATATGGTTGAGTTTATATGTTGCAATTAGTTTAGTGGTGATGAGGAATTGTTGAAGATGATGAGGATGTGTCTCTGGTGCTTGGTTTTCAAGTTCTTTTGAGAAAATTTCAATAAAAAAAGGAAATAGTGTGTTGCAGTGGTGTTCTATGTTGCAGAGTAGTGTTCTAGTTTTTCTTTGCATTTCTTTTATGTTGAAGATCTTCTTGTTTCATTTGAATATGTTGATCAGAGGTGTTCAAAGGTGTTATATCCAAAATTTGGTGTGCTAGATTGTTGTGCAAAGGAAGTTGTGTTCACCACTGTGTGAACTATGTATTGCAGAGGTGTCTGGGAGAAATGGTTTTGCTCTACATTTCTCTACATAGTGGTTTTAGGTCTTGTGGATCTAAAAGTGTGCTAATAGTGTTCATATCTTTCTTCAATTGAAGTGGTTTGAGGTTTGGTGCTTTATAAGTCAGTTTCTTGAGTTGTAGTGTATGGCAGAGTTGTTTGAGTGTATTGGGTGTGTACATTCTTCAAGTGAAAGTTGTTGTGAAGGAATTTGTTGGATTTCAGGGTGTTTATGGAATATTCCAAATTGTGTTCAAGTGACATTTGTTGTTTGTGAGTTTTTTTTTTGGTTCAAAGGAAGTGTGTACATAAATTTTTAATGGTGTTTACACAGGTTCGATTGACCTTGGGTTTCTACACTAATTGTGGAGTTGCTTCAATGTTTTGTTGAATCCTGGCATGGCATGTTTGAGCAGATTTGGGTCTAAGTTAAGGTATGTTGTGTTATGCCTTCATTCCTTTCCATTGCGGGAATTTTTTGGTGCCGACCTAATTTGAATTTTCATGGTTGAGGTGCATAGACAACCTTGGAGAATGTTTTCAAGGTTGAAGATGGTATAAATAAGTTGAGTTATTGAGGGATGATAAGATAGAAGTGTATGATGCAAGTGATGTGAATTGTAGAGTTGTAAGGTGTGAATTCGGGAAGTGCAATGCGAGCTTTCATGTGTTGGATTACTGAATGAAGTGAGCAGAAGGTTTCTACAATCTTCACTAAGGTTGTGAAGGTGTTGGTGATGTTGTGGTGGATTTTTTTGTTGCATTGAAATGGATTTATCATTGTAACACTCTTTTCTATCTTCTTTTCTATTATGGCAGTCTACCTTTGGTAGTGAGCCCTTCTTTCTTTTGGGAAGTGATCCCTCCAATAGTGAGCCCTTTGTAATCGATGTTGATACTACTTTATATTGTGAGCTAATCCTTGCCGTGGTTTTTCCCTTCTTAGGTTTTTCACATAAATATTGTGTTTCATTGTGCATGGTGTTGCTTTGATTATGTGTATGTTATCTTCTTTCATGACAAATCATTCTAACAGATTAAGGGTTAACTAAATTAATGTGTATTTGAATGTTTGTGAGGGTTTTGAATTTTAAGGTACAACTGATTCACCCCCCCTCTCAGTTGTCATGTGCATTCAAAAACATCATCCTTAGGGGTCTGGATCTTCTTAGCAAGATTAACATCTTCACTTGCAAGCCTAGCTAATGTGGATAGACTTCCAATAGAAAATGTACTACCAATATGATATTCTTCATGTCCTTGGTCTTGAATCTGGATTTTACCTTTGGGAAGGGGAATGAATGGAATCGACAATGCAGATAATGAAGAGGGATCAATTTAATGTGAGGGGGTGGATAGAGAGGCTTCTTGATTGATAGGTACTTGATGTTCAATGGTTCCATTTAGGTTACTGCGGTATTGGAAGGGATCAGGATCGATTGATATAGTGATTTTGGTGTCATTATATGGAATCTTAAGGCATTGATGGTATGTGAAAGGTATAGCCCTCATGGAATGAATCCATGGGAGACCAAGGAGAAGATTGTATGGTAGGTCCAAATCCAAGACCTAGAATATCATGTTTTGAATAACAGGTCCAACTCTTACAGGAAATTTCCTTATACCCTTGGATGAGTATTTTGCATCATCATAAGCCTTGATTATGATTTTCTTATATTCATCTATACAAAATTTAGAGAATCCCAATGTCGTAACTAAATTTAGGGTGCATATATTCAAACTTGCTCCACCATCTACCAAGAATTATTTTATTTTGTGTTTATTCAAGTATAGCTCAAGGTGTAATGGATCTTATGATTTGGTTTATGTGTGGAAATTTCTTGCTCATAAAATATGGCATGATGGGTGGTGGTTAAGTATCATACCATGGCCTAAAATTTATCAACATTTAGGTCAATTGGCATAAATGTATCTTACAAAGCTTTGTCCAGAATGGCCTTATGCTCAAGGGATATGTGAAGTAACTCAAGAATGGATATTTGTACAGAAGTCTTTCCTAGATCATCTAGGAGGTTATATTGACTTTTTGGTTGTAGATTAGAAGCGACCCCTTACAAGGTCACTTTATCTCTACGAGTGGTAACGACGCATTCTAAATTTTTATTGATGGTAATGGTAGCGACATGGCTATGAAAAGCATGAATGTGATTGATGGTATAGTCATATGATACATTGGTATAATTGGCATTGTTACTAGTATTATTCCCTGAACTAGAGGCTTTCCCCTTTCCATGGTCTTGTAGGGGAGTGTTGAATATGGTATGGTCAACATTTGTCTTTCCTTGTGAATTTTCCACTGGTATGTCACCTTGTTCAATGAGGTCTTGTATAAGGTCTTTAAGTCTACAACATGACGTTTTATGTCCTTTCATACAATGGTACTCACAAAATTCATTTCCATTCCACCAAATTGGTTTGACTAGTGTTGGTTCCTATGGTTTGATATTTGGAATTTGAATAGCATTTGATTGCAAAAGTTTCTTTAGGACTAATTCAATGGGCTCCCCTAAGGGTGTGTATGTTCATTTTGGCATGTTTGCTCGTGAGGGACCTCGACGTTGTTGATTGTTTTAGATTGTGTTTGTCATTTGATCATGACTTGGTGTTGGATTGTTTTGTGTAAAAGGACCTTTAAGATGAATGGTG
This sequence comes from Sequoia sempervirens, assembly GCA_007258455.2. Taxonomy (NCBI): domain Eukaryota; kingdom Viridiplantae; phylum Streptophyta; class Pinopsida; order Cupressales; family Cupressaceae; genus Sequoia; species Sequoia sempervirens. Next base: position 7,300 of record VDFB02256769.1, on the reverse strand, counting down.
GGGTGAGCCTTGTTAACCATTTTGGCATCAACTACCCCATCATTGGTGACGTTCTTGTTTCTAGACCAAAATTTTCCTTTGTCATTAGGAGCATTTTGGTTTTCTTTGAAGATCTTGACTAGGAATTTTGGAACAAGAGCCTTCTCAATAGGGACACCCTTCTCGATGACATCCTTAAAAGTGTTGAAACAATGGATTTGAAGTTGATGCATTACTTTCATGTTGAGGTTTTCCACAAAAATGGGAACCAACTATTTTTCTGGTATGTGACAAGGACATTTACTAGACATACTTCGCCACCTTTGATAAAATGGTGTATGTGACTCCCCTTCTTTTGTTTGGTTTTGCATAATTTCTATAGGGTCATGTCACTTTCAATGTTATAGGAAAAGTGTGCAATAAACTTATCAGCTAGTTCATTCCATGTTTGTATCCCAAGAGGAAGGTGTGTGAACCACTCTAGAGCCTTCCCCAAAAGGCTATTTGGAAATAATATCATCAAGTATGTAGGCTCAAAAGAAATTTCCATACATGTAATGTTAAACTCTCTTGTGTGTTCTATTGGGTCTTCTTTAGATTCTTACATTTTTTAAAGCTTGGAATGTTAAAGTGTGGTGGGAAAGGTGGCATGTATATGATTCTATCAAAGGGATAAGGACATAATTCCTCCATTGAGTATGTTTTATTTATTGTACCCACTTGCATGTTAGCCATTTGTTGTTGCATTGCTTACATTTGTTACATCAAGGTTTTCATGGGTGATAGTGAGATGTTTGGTTGATTTTGCATAAAGGGGTTGGTATTGGTGCTAAGTGTGTTGATATGGTTGTACGACAGGTTTTGGTTTTGAAAGTTGGATGTAAATGTTACATTTGGGTTGGTGTTTTGTTGCAAAGGATTTTGATTTCCCTACTGGAAGTGAGATGTGAACATGGTATTGGTATTGGTATTGGTATTGGTATTGGTATTTGTATTGGTATTGGTATTGGTATTGGTATTGGTATTGGTATTGGTATTGGTATTGGTATTGGTATTAGTATTGGTATTGGTATTGGTTTGATGTTATGGTGGTGTTTCGTTGGTATGTTGAGGTTGTGGTATAAAGTTGGCATTTGGAATGACATGTTGTTGTGATGGAGGTTGGTGGGTGTGTTGGAATTATGGTGTAAAATTGGTGTTTAGAGTGACATGTTGTGATGGAGGTTGATTAGTGTTCAAGTTTGACCCAAAATACATGTTGGTGTCTAGTGTAGTGTTGGTCATTTGGGTTGACACTCTTGATGTGGAAATATGAATCCTTCTTGTCTTGTGTGGTAGGTTTGGGTTTGTGTTGGTTGATAGTGTTGTGTTTTGAGTGGATGTTGTGTTAAATGGATTTGCAAAATTCATACCCATGGAACTAGAGGATGAAGCAAATGGATTACTAAATGTGGGAGTTGGTCCTTGAGATTTTGCATGTACTATTTTGGTGCCAAATGTTGAAGGAGAGAGGATGTGTGTAGTTGTCACATTATGTGTTGTTCACCCAAGTGGCAAACTAGTGTGCATTTGTTGTGAGGAAGATTGACCTTATGAAAATGTGTTATGACCAAGACCTTGATTTTGTGTTTGTGGTACTCCCTCTACAATTGTGGAAGTTTTAAAATCAAAGGGGAGCATAGAACCCTTCTTGGAAAGTGCAAGAAAGTACTTATTAGGATCTACATTGACTAGATCCTCTACAATTCAAATTATCCTAGCATCTTGACCTCGATTAACCTATTCAACGTAAGATTAGAAAATGGATTTGGAGTTTCACCTTGTGTTATTTGGGGTTGGTTTGATGTTGACCCAAAGTTCATGTTGCTAGTTGGATTGACATAAGGGTCATATGAGGAATCCATGTCTCTTTGTTTCCTTTGTGACCTAGTCGCTCGAGACCATACAAGACTTGTGACCTTTGGATGGTGAGACTTTTCAACAATATGTAGCTAAGATGGAGATGCAAACTAAGGATGAAAATGGAAGATAGTAATGACACTATAATATGTTTTTTGGATTTTTTGGATTATAGGGATGACAATGCAAACTATGACCAAAGTTTTTGATATGCAAAGAGGTGATAATGAGGCTATGATTATGCTTGTGATACTAAGGGCTAATGAGACTATGACTATGACTATGCTTGGAATGGATATGCAACATGGAACCCTAGAGGAGGATGCTAAGAAAACTATGATAAACCAAAGTAACAATTCTAAATGTCAAGACCTTAAGAGGATAAACCAATATGACGATAATGATGATGATTTGATAAAGGTAAACCTAAACTAGACACATGAGTTATAAGCCCCACCTAAAGATAAGATAGATGAGAGGTATGGTAAGGTCAAGACACCTAAAAATGAGACTAATGGTTTGACCAATAGTATGATAAGCTTCCTAATCTAAATACTCAAATATGATTCTAAAATGAAGCTAAGACGTAGTGTATAAAATCTAGGACTATGCAAGATAACCTAAGGTGAATGATGAAATGTTGTGAATGGACTGACTGAACCTAAACAAGTCTCTGATCTGAGTGTACAATCACAGTTTGTAAGGAAACTGAAAGTTGGATGTAGAGATATTTTCGTAAAAAAAATTATTCTAATTGTTGCGGTGTTCTACTGTTTGGCCCTAATTTGATGTTTTCTAGGTTTTTTTCCATTTTTGGAAAGTTCATATTTGATCATAAAACACAACAAATACTTGAAAAATAGATTTAGCTAATTTGGACTCTTTGACTTCTTAGTAAGTGAGTATGTTTGCAAGTTTTCTTCCATAAAAATCACTTGGCCTTGGTTCACAAATAGTACAAACAAGCACAACCTAGCTAGTAGTAATAGGGTCAAATGTCCAATAAATTTGGGCTTACCTCACCCCGAAAGAGTGATTTAATCCATGAATGAGGAGTGGGTGAAGGTACAATATGCCAAGGTCATGGACCACCTTGAAACCTCTCGCCTTGAAAGGAGTAACTCTAAACAAGGAACTATGCCATCTCAACCAAGAATTGGACGTGGTAAGTAACTTCTCAGGATGATGTTATCCTGATGCACCAACAATAGAAGACAATCAAAATAAGTCTTAGGCTCTAAAACAAATAGGTTTCTAGTGGGGAATTTTCATGAACACCAATGGTATAACGTCAAATGTGAGAGACTAAAGACTCTAATCAACCTCTGTGTGGTCTATACACCTACACTAAAATTGACACGCATGGTATACTTCATCGGATAGAGTTATTGACTTTTTCCTTCACCCCTTTGATATATCCCGCTAGGAAATGTGCTTGAGGTCATCCCCTTTGAGTTCTCTATTAGGATGTGTCTCAAAGGTAGGCCTCGCTACTAAAAAAAGAGATTGCTATGTGTTTCTCATGCACCCAAGATCGCATGAAGTGTAAGGGGAGAGGATACATGCACACCAATCTAGGATTTAACATAGCGTGCAAGCACACAAGACATGAAAGACACTTGTTTTTTTAAGCACCAATTCCAAATGTTCCTATTTTAAAAATTACAAACACACAATGGGACCCTACAAGAAATTGGATTAGTAGTTTAGATCAAAATGTCTTCTCCTAATGATTGCCATGTAAGCTAAAAATCAAATATTAGTAACCAAAAAAAATTGCATGTTATCAATGTGATTCTAAGATCTTATTCTTTTGTTATTTTTTTGACCATAAGAATAAAAATGCAAAGAAGATATCCTTCATAAAATTTTGAGAACTTTCTAAAAATGTAAAAAAAATAGAAAATTTCCTCAATTTAAGCCCTAGGGAGCAGTTTTATGCAGTATTAATTTTCAAAGATCTGATTGTAGATTAATTATTTGAGGTCAAAATAAAAAATGTAAAGAAAAAAACCCCCTATAGAATTCTAAAATCTTTCCAAATCTGCAAATTTTTTTGAAAAATTCACTGATTTGTGACCATAATTTAAGATTCATGAAAAATCATAAAAAGATGATAACTTGCTCAAAAATATCAACATGAAGCTAATTTTTGGAGTGTAAGTTTATGAGATGATCTCTGACCTCCAGCAAAAAACCTAAAAAAAAAAATCACAGTTGTTTGGGAGATATAATGAAATGTTTGGAAATTACTAAAAATAGCATAACTCAAAAATGTCTACTTGAATCTAAATTTTTGGAGTGTGGACTCCTGATATGATCCTTGATCTATAGTAAAAAAAATTAAAAAAAAAATCACAACCATTTGGAAGATATGATGAAATCTTTGGAAAATCCTAGGGTTTTGTCTTCAACCTAATTTGTGCATGGTTAGTCTTAAATTTTTTGAACAAAATAGCAAGCAGGTTAGGAAAACCTCATAAAAATAAAGATACAATAAAGATGTTTGATTCATGTTGGTTTCACCAAATGTAGATCGGGTTAGAATTCTAGGGGAAAAGCATGAATCAATGATAGCAACCAAAAACCTATCTAATTCAAACAATAAAGACCCTAATCCAACAATGAAGCACAAATGACAACAAAAATTAAATAATAAAGAAATAAACCTCCATTCCTATGCCATAGTTGAATCACCTCCATTGCTTTTCTCCATTTTGCTTTGTTTGTTCTCAGGTTTGTAGTATGCAATGTACTCACTAAGCTTGATGTTGATGCAAGATAGCTATAGATCTCAAGATAGCAAAACTTCAAAGATTGTGGTTGTTCAAATGAGGGTTGAAATGAGGGTGATAGCTTGCTTTTATAGAAATTCAATTCAAATGGAGGGCTAGGATTGAGATATGATGTATGGTGGTCAATGGATGAGGTTGATTGAGAGGACAAGAGATAAGGATAGGTAAGATGGACCAAAACTTAAAAAATTAGTTGAGATTTAGGGCTTAGCTAGGAAAAGGTAAATTAAATAAAAAAAGCATTATTTAATTTTAGGGAATGGTGAGTGAATAATTAAATAATAAAAATATTATTTAATTATAGAAGAAGAGGTGGAATGCTAAATATTAAATAATTAAAAAAAATTAATAAAGAGTGGATGAAAATAAGGAATAATAAAATAATTATTTAATTATAACGGAGAGCAAAATGATAAAATAATTAAATAAATATAATTTATTTAATTATCAAGGGAAAAATCTAATGAATAATTAAATAATTATTTTAATTGTAGAAGAAAGGTAGAGTGTCAAATATTAAATAATTAAAAATAATTATTTAATTATGGCGATAAGAATATGGTAAATAATTAAATAAATAAATATTTTATTTATGGAGAGAAAAGGCTAATGAAAAATTAAATAATTAAAATAATTATTTAATTATAGAGGAAACTAGGAATAAATAAATAAATAATAATTTATTTAATTAAGGATAGAAAAAGATAAATTAGTGACATAATATAAATAAAATTGGTATCTATTTAAATCAATCAAGGAGGAATAAAGATAAAGTGAATTAATTAAATAATTAGAAATTATTTAATTAATAGAAGGATTATGACATTAGGAAATATTTAAATAATTAAAATTATTTAATTATGTATGGAAGAAGACCAATCAGTGATAAAATTTTGCTTGTAGGCTTGGAACATTTTTCAATATCTACAATTGCAATATTGAAAGGGATCAAGATCACCTGCTATTGTGATTTGAGTGTCGTTATAAGGAAACTTGAGGCATTGATGGTATGTGGAAAGGAAAGCCCTCATGGCATGAATCCATGGGCGACCAAGGAGAAGGTTATATGGTAGGTCTAAATCCAAGACTTGAAATATTGTATTTTGAATAGTTGGTCCAACTCTTATGAGAAGTGTAATTACACCTTTGGAAGAATGCTCAACATCGTCATAAGAACTTATGATAATTTTCTCATATTCATCTATATAAGCTTCAAAGAATCTCAACATTGTGACCAATTTTAGAGTGCATATGTTTAGACCTACTCCACTGTCTACCAAGACTCGTATGATTTTGTGTTTGTTAATATCCACCTCAAGGTGTAATGGATCATTATGGTTCAGTCATTGCATAGGAAGGTCTTGTTCAAAAAATGTGATGTGATGGGTGGTAGCCAAGTACCCTACCATGTCCTAAAATCGACTGGCATTTAAGTCTGTTGGGATGGAAGTCTCTTGCAAAGCTTTTTCCAAAATGTCTTTATGTTCAGGAGATATACAAAGCAACTCAAGAATAGATATATGAGTGAGAGTCTTCCCTAGATGGTCTAGAAGGTTGTATTGAGTTTTTGGTTATGGGATAGAAGTATCCCCTTGCAAGACCACTTTAGATCTCTAGGTTGTGACGGCACATTCTAGTTTTTCTTAATGGTAATGGCAGAGACATTATTATCAAAGGCTTGAATGCTATTGATGATATACTCATATGCAACGTTGGTATAATTAGCATTATTATTTGTATTATTCCCTAAACTAGAGGTTTTTCCTGACCCATGGTCTTGTAGAGGATATTTAAAAATGGTATGATCAGCATTCATCTTCACTTGTGAATTATCTATGGATATGTCACCTTGTTCAATGACATCTTGGATAATATCCTTATGTTTCCAACATGAACATGTATTATGTCCTTTTTTACAATAGTACTCTCAAAAATTATTATCGTTCCACCGATCTAGTTTGAAAAGTCACAGTTCATAGTGTCTGATTTCTGGGAGTTGAATGACATTTGATTGTAATAGTTTCTTCAAAATTGATCAATGGATTCCCCTAGGGGTGTATATGTTCATTTTGGTGTGTTTGTTCATGGAGGACCTCAATGTTGCAAATTGTTTTGGAATGTGATTATAGAATTGGTGGTTGATTGTTTGATGTAGAGGGACTTTGAGATGGATGGTGGGGTAGACTTTATTAACCACTTTAGCATCGACTACCCCATCATTAGTGATATTCTTATTTCTAAACCAAAATTTGCTTTTGTCATTGGGATTTATTTTATTTTCTTTGAATATTTTGACCAAGCCTTTTGCAAAAAGAGCTTCTCAATGGAGAGGTATTTTTCAATGAAATCCTCAAATGTATTGCAACAATGGATATAGATTTGGTGCATTAGCTCTATTTTGATATTTTTGAGAAAGATAGGGACCAACTGTTTATCAGGTATATGATAAGGACATTTTCTACCCATACTTCTCCACCTGTGGAAGAAAGAAGTAAGTGACTCTCCTTTTTGTTTGGTTGTACATAGTTTTGCAAGGTTCATGTCACTTTTGATGTTACAGGTGAAGTGTGTGATAAATTTATTGGCTAGTTCATTCCATGTTCTTATCCCAAGAGGTAGATGTGCAA
>VDFB02256768.1:0-87100 GCA_007258455.2 Sequoia sempervirens | reverse complement strand
TGTCTACCAAGACTCGTATGATTTTGTGTTTGTTAATATCCACCTCAAGGTGTAATGGATCATTATGGTTCAGTAATTGCATAGGAAGGTCTTGTTCAAAAAATGTGATGTGATGGGTGGTAGCCAAGTACCCTACCATGTCCTAAAATCGACTGGCATTTAAGTCTGTTGGGATGGAAGTCTCTTGCAAAGCTTTTTCCAAAATGTCTTTATGTTCAGGAGATATACAAAGCAACTCAAGAATAGATATATGAGTGAGAGTCTTCCCTAGATGGTCTAGAAGGTTGTATTGAGTTTTTGGTTATGGGATAGAAGTATCCCCTTGCAAGACCACTTTAGATCTCTAGGTTGTGACGGCACATTCTAGTTTTTCTTAATGGTAATGGCAGAGACATTATTATCAAAGGCTTGAATGCTATTGATGATATACTCATATGCAACGTTGGTATAATTAGCATTATTATTTGTATTATTCCCTAAACTAGAGGTTTTTCCTGACCCATGGTCTTGTAGAGGATATTTAAAAATGGTATGATCAGCATTCATCTTCACTTGTGAATTATCTATGGATATGTCACCTTGTTCAATGACATCTTGGATAATATCCTTATGTTTCCAACATGAACATGTATTATGTCCTTTTTTACAATAGTACTCTCAAAAATTATTATCGTTCCACCGATCTAGTTTGAAAAGTCACAGTTCATAGTGTCTGATTTCTGGGAGTTGAATGACATTTGATTGTAATAGTTTCTTCAAAATTGATCAATGGATTCCCCTAGGGGTGTATATGTTCATTTTGGTGTGTTTGTTCATGGAGGACCTCAATGTTGCAAATTGTTTTGGAATGTGATTATAGAATTGGTGGTTGATTGTTTGATGTAGAGGGACTTTGAGATGGATGGTGGGGTAGACTTTATTAACCACTTTAGCATCGACTACCCCATCATTAGTGATATTCTTATTTCTAAACCAAAATTTGCTTTTGTCATTGGGATTTATTTTATTTTCTTTGAATATTTTGACCAAGCCTTTTGCAAAAAGAGCTTCTCAATGGAGAGGTATTTTTCAATGAAATCCTCAAATGTATTGCAACAATGGATATAGATTTGGTGCATTAGCTCTATTTTGATATTTTTGAGAAAGATAGGGACCAACTGTTTATCAGGTATATGATAAGGACATTTTCTACCCATACTTCTCCACCTGTGGAAGAAAGAAGTAAGTGACTCTCCTTTTTGTTTGGTTGTACATAGTTTTGCAAGGTTCATGTCACTTTTGATGTTACAGGTGAAGTGTGTGATAAATTTATTGGCTAGTTCATTCCATGTTCTTATCCCAAGAGGTAGATGTGCAAACCACTCTAGAGCTTACCCCAAAATGCTACATGGAAATAATCTCATCAAGTACATATGCTCAAAAGTGATGTCCATGCAAGTAGTATGAAACTCTCTCACATGTTCTACTGGATCTCCATTTCCCTTGTATTTTTTAAAGTTTGGTAAGTTGAAATGTTGAGGAAAAGGAGGCATGTATATGCTTTGATCAAAGGATAAGGACATAGTTCCTCCATAGAATAAGTTTTCTTTGTTCCACTGACTTGCATATTGGAGAATTGTTATTGTAATGCTTGCATTTGTTTTGCTAAGGTATCCATGGGTGATTGTGGCATGTTTGGTTGATTTTGCATTGGAGGATTGGCATTAGTGATGAATGTGTGGAGATGGTTATATGATGAGGATGGATTTTAGTTTTGGAATTGGACGTAAATGTTGGATTTAGATTGATTTTTTGTTGAGAAGGATTTTGATTTCCTTGTTGAAAGTGAGATGTGAACATGGTATTGGTATTGGTATGGTATTGAGGTGGATTTTTATTCATTTCTTGGTATTATGGTGTGAAGTTAGGGTTTGGATTGGCATTTTGTTGTTGTGATGAGGGTGGAGAAATGTTCAAACTTGACCCAAAAGACATGTTTGTGTTTAGTGTAGTATTTTTCATTTTGGGTTGTGTTCTTGGTGTGACAATGTGAATCATTCTCGTCTTATTGGGTGGATTTGGATTTGTTATGTTTTAACCTATGGAAATGGTGTTGGTTGATGGTGTGCTATTTTGAGAGGATGATGTGGTAAACGGATTTTAAAATAAAGTAACTATGGTGTTGGACGATGTAAGAAATGGATTAAAAAATAAGGGACTTGGTCCATGAGATGTTGGATTTGTTCTTTTGGTCTCAACTGTTGGAGTAGGAGGTATGTTTGTAGTTGTTGCATTTGTGTTGTTCCCTCTGTAATTGCGGAAGTGTCAAAAACAACAGTAAGTTTGGCACCATTTCGAGAAAGTGCTAGAAAGTGTCTATCAAAATCTGCTTTGACAAGCTCTTCTATGATGTGCAATATCTTAGGGTCTTGGGAAGCCTTTGTTGAACACCTAGAATACTAAGAGGGGGGTGAATCAATATTATTTTTAAACCACTTAAGCATTTAAACATTCAGTCCTCATAGCATATTCAATTTTCCTTAATGAAAGAAAGCATGAAGACAACCAACAATATCACATAACACATGAGCACCAATTTTTTACATGGAAAACCCAAAATGGGTAAAACCACAGTGAGGATTAGCTCACAATATATTATAACCAATTATATTATATTACATAAGTGCTCATTGTAGGTGGATTCACTATCCAAGTGGACTTACTACGCACTGAAAGAAGAAATAGATAGAAGAGATTGTGGTACACAACAAAATTTGAACTGTTACAATTGCATCTGACATATGCATGAATTACAGTTCCATTAAAGCTCAAAATACAAACTTTATGCACTTCATATTGATCTGAATTAATATTCTGCTCTGCTATACATTCATCTTATATTTACAAAACTCACATCAATTGATCATCATCATAGACACACACACACACCTCAAAACATAAAAAATATCTTGCATATATATCTGCTTTAATTGGATGTATTATAAAAATTATAACTTGTCGACTCACTGTCCACACATACATGCTTCGTTCCAAGATTCAAAAATCAAAGCAATTCAAAATAGGTCATTATGGACCTGTTAGCTCTCAAAAACATAGGCAAAATACCTCAAGAGGTTTCCAAACTCTTGGTATGTTTTAGGGTAACATACAAGGCCAAATGGTTTGAACCTTATACTCTTCAAGTGCTTCCAGACCTAGGTGGGTGTACCTATGTGAATAAAGTAGAATTAAAGTTGTATGAATTGACTAAATTGATGGATCTATTACAATGGCACAAAGTGTAATAGATGAAAGCTTACTAAATACTCCTATTCCTAATATTGAATTTGAAATGTGAATGTTTTAATAAGATTTTATAAAATTCTAAGATGTGAATGGTGTGCCCAGTGCCTACTTCTGTTGGGCTAATGGAGTCAAGAGGTAAATAATATTTGTGTCCTATTTCTGGATACAATTCAAATTGTTTGGCACTTTTATTTTTATAACTTGTATAAATAGGCAAGAGTGTAATTATCAGACTCTTCTTAATAATCCAAATGTCCTTTTCCAAATTACTATGATTAATTAGAAGGATTTAATCCTGTCTTGCAGGAACCAATTAATTGAACCACACAAGAGCAACAAGTGTGCTTTGATAAATTGAATAATATCCTTGATATTTCAATTTAAATAATCCAGAAGTGACAACCTCAGAGACAACCAAATAATATTTTTAAAGAAATTCAACAAACAACTGACACCATAATTGGATCACCAAATTTATGCATTCTTCTCCATTGCATAATTTGAAAATATTTTACAATGTACATCATAATATTTATTTTGGCAATAGTTCACCCTATCCAACTACCTAACCTACTTATTTCTCCTAAATCTCTTCCCTTAATGACATGATTTTATTGTACATATATACATTGTTTATTTAGGGTTTTGACTCTTCACAGCATCCGTCTGGTGCAACTCTTCAGTTATCATTGGTAAATAAAATATTTAATTAATTGCCCTTTTTGCAAATTAAAATATTTTAATCTTCGTTATCTTTGTCCCCCGTGAAAATTAATTCAATAATCCTCCTTTGCTAGAAATCTTCACTTTACTTTTTTACCGATATGTATCTCCAATATGTCCTTCGGGTAAAAATAATTATCCCATTTTGTCCTCTTGATGCAAATTGATTTATTTATGCTTTCACATGAAAATATTTTTTAGGTAAAATAATTACCTAATTGGTTAATTCTTCCATAAAAATATTTTACCTCCCAAAGCACTCTTACACCTTTGGTAAAAAATATTTTTCCTTCTAGTGCAAATATTTCATAATCTTCTACCCTTTATGCTTCTCGTGAATAAAATAATTCTCCACTTTTAAATCCCCTCGATAAAATGAATAAAATTTATTTTTCTTCAAAGTATTATTGATTTCCACCATAAGCATATTTCGTTCAATTTTTCGTTTGCATTATGACCATACACATTCACATCTGGGTGGCATAAAGCATCAAAAAGCATTATTTGATCTTACATCGATATCAGAGAGTCTTGCCTATGCAAATTGTTGTAGGAATATTGTATCACCGAGACATCATTCATGTCTTGCAGATATCGCCAAGACATATGAAGTCGGAAAGACATTTGAAAAACTCATTCATGTCTTGCAGATATCGCCGAGACATATGAACTCGGAAAGACATTTGAAAACTCATTCATGTCTTGTAGATGTCGCCAAGAGTCTTGCAGATATCGGTGAGACATATGAAGTCGAAAAGACATTTGAAAACTCATTCATGTCTTGCAAATATCGCCAAGACATCAAACCACTCTTGCAGATATCGCCGAGACATATGAAGTCGGAAATACATTTGAAAACTCATTCATGTCTTGCCGATATGTTTCTTTTTGATTTATCGGTTAGACAAATTGAATGTCTTGCTGATAAAATTCCATCGGCGTGACATTCTTGGGCTAACTTGAAAATCTCACTCTGAGAGCATTTTTATTGTCGATCGGCGAGACCTCAAAAATGTCTTGCAGATCGGCGAGACCTCAAATATGTCTTGCAAATTGGAAAGACCTCAAATATGTCTTGTAGATTCAGCAAGACCTCAAACCTGTCTCTTCGATGAACTTTTTCTTTGTTGCATAGTGACAAAATTGAGCCAGGTAGCCTCCAAAATGGCTTTTGAGAACTGATCAAATGATGTCGAAAAGCCATGAAAATGCACCAGTATGTTGAGCCATGATAGGGGAACATGTTTAATAGATGATTTGGCACAAAATGATCTAGACTGAAAACTGTTAATGCTCAAAGTTTCCCATTCAACATTTTTTTGAAAAATTGCACCTATCAAACTATGTAAAACTCATTTGATTTTGATTTTGGAAAAATACCAAATGACATCCAAACACCCTAAAAATTGGCATGGAGGTAGGATTTGGTGTAGATAATTGAAGGCACCAATCTATTTATGATTATCATCATCCATTTGCTTAATATTCACCCTCAAAGTTGACCACTTTAACAGATTCCACTATGCTGACAGCAGATTTTCTAGAAAACCCTTCAACTTGTTGCTTCGAAACTTTGTCAAATTAGAGTGTATGATGCTGAAAATTGGCGTGCATACTCCCACATGATAAATGAACATTTTTGCAAATTGATTTCTCTTGAAATTGTACTGACTTCATTCTGTGATTTTTCAAAGTAAGTCATTTGAGCATATTTTTTAACTATACTCCTGAGTATTAAAATCAAATTTTTGAATATGGAAGCCTAAAATTTGCATGAAATTTTAGGCTCCAATAGGACCCAAAATAGTACCCACATAATGGATCAATACATATTCAAACTCCACAACACACAAAACTCATTATGTTGGCACTAATAATGACCTAATAACAAAATTTTCCAACTATACACCCACATTTGGACATGCGGACCTCCAAACTCTATGCCATTTTGAATATACACACTACTAAAACTTTTAAACCTTCCCAAAAATCTACAAATCCAAATTCAACAAAGAAGTGTGGATTCACTAAAACATACTTGCTAAACTGGAAAGCACCTATTACTGTCAAGCTGATATATTGTCACCCATAACTTCAACACCAAGAGCCAAAACACTATGAAATTTTGGGTTAAGTTCCTTTATCATCCAAAAAAATTATATTAGAAGAATAGAGCAAGATCTTATATAATGGACCAATGCTAACCCAAAAATTGGATGTTTATACACAAACTTACCTATATTGACACTTAGTCAATTTCCATATCAACCACCATCGCTAGATCAAACCTTCTTGCAAAATTGTACTTCATAAGCATCCTCAAACATTCTCAAGCTATACCTTCTAATCTACACAATGATATTTATATCGGAATACAATTTTGACATCAACGACAACACTGTAATGCATAAGTGTACAACCTATTGTTGATGGTCCAAATAGCATAGCAACAGTTAAGCAGGATATTACTATTTTGCTCTCCTAAAAGAGAAAGAATAACACATGGATATCTAATTCCCAAGGTCTTTGTAATTGGTTCTCAACTATGCTGATTTCACTCAGTGGTTGATGTGAACTATAATGTTCAAGGGGCCTACTGGTGTTGAGCTTCGGGATTGTTCTAAGATCAAACATAAATTCAAACCTACTTTAACTGGGGTTTTTAAAGAAAACATAAAAAAGATAGATCAGAGCTTGGAACTGAAGAGAATAATGATTCATCCAACTTGACCAGACTTGTTACCTTTCAAGGAATTGCTAACTGAACTACAGAACAAAACCAACTTGTGATTAACACACAGTTTCATTCATTCACAGTGCTAATTTTAACAACAAATTGTAAATCACTATTTATACAAAACATAAAATAAAACTTCATTCCTTGAAAGATTTTTCAAATCAAATGATTAACCCAAGATGAACACCATTCTGGAACACAACATAAAGTAGATTTTTATCTGGTTGCTTCTACTGTTAATGAAACAGATAAGCAACATTTACAAATCTGGCACAATCACCAGTGTACAGAAAATCGATGTTTTCAAATTGTTTCCATCTACACTAAGAGAACTTGAGAAAAATATTACTGTCTATGGTAAATCTAACTTCTACCTTTCTTGCTATTGTTCAGAAACTATATCTCTCTATGTCCCCTCCCTTTTCCAAAGAGGCCAAAATGCCATATATACAGAATGTGCGCCAAAAAGAATGTGCTAGCCCCTGCTTTAGGGTTTTACAAAAAATATTCTCCTTCAGAAGGGTCGGCCTCCAGATCTTTTTGAATAGAGTTAATGTTGCATTAAATGTGAATCCATGCTGTCCATGTCAGTGAAGGGTTGCCTTTAGGAGAAGCCTTCAAATCTTTTACCAACACAGCATTAACTTCATGCCTTCGTGTCCATCTTCGAACTCCCTTGCAGAGCTGCCTTGAATAATCTAAAGCATTATCATTAATGTCAATCTGCCTTTGCCAGTAGACACCACAGCCATCCCCAAGACTCGTGGTTCTTTCTTTCCTTCGGCTTCCCTGTGCTCAGGGTCCTTCTGCAAGTTAACCGTCCTCCGGAAGCAGCATTAGATATCCCGTTAGAGCTTCACACTAGTGTTCACCGAGCTGATCCATCGTTTTAGGTCTCAGAGTAAGTCCATATTGTTTACATTCTTGATTTCCTTCACAAGGGTAGTCAAACTGTCACCGGTCTGCCCCCTTAGCTCCTTCTGATTGGTGGAACAAAAGGCCACGCAAGATTCCCAGGCGGTCAAAGGTCATTCAAATGGAATCGCATGTCGGTGAGACACTAGTCGTGTCTCCCCGATGTGATTATACCTCTCTTAGAAGCTATCAGCGTAACATACAAAGGTCGATGAGACCTCATGCTGAGCTGCACAGACTATATCGATATCAGAAAAACCACTGGCAAGACAGTCGTTATCGGTCAGAAGTCATGGTGTGCTCTTATCGATCAAACCAATATCTCTTTTCTATTGACAAACCCACCGCTATCTACAAGACTTCCCATTGTCGGCAAGACCTCTCATCGAGCCCCCTTTACCTTTCGACCAGACACCATTGGGTCGGCGAGACATCTCTTCGAGCTCAAAACATTATACCAAAGGTTTCACCAATCAGTAAGAGATCCTTAGGTCGGCCAGACATCACAGCGGGTTCCATTAGTCACGCCAAAGGTTTTAAAACCATTGGCGATACCATCACTTGTCGGTGGGACATCATATCGAGCTCCTCCATTCTCCATGAGCTCATTCTGTTTCGGCCAGACCCTATGGCAGATATAAATCCTTTCCCAATGTCATTCCATTTCAGTAAGAGTACACCCTGTCGGTGAGAATTCATGTCGATGTTACCTCTCTCAGCGAGATCTTCCTGATGACATCCCCTTTTCACCAAGAGCTCATTTCATTTTTGGGAGACCTTGCTTAGTCGGCGAGACCTTTTTCCGTGCTCAAAAATTTCGCTGAGACATTACAGGTCAACAGGACTTCTCTCTGAGGCCTTCATCTTTCAACGAGACTCTGCCCAGTCAGCAAGACTTTACCCCTTCGGCCAGACATCACGCCAAACTTAAATCTTTTGGCGAGACTTTACTCAGTCGCCAAGACCTCCTGCCAAACTCAAACCACTACACTGATACCGCCTCACCTTGGCAAGAGTCCACCCTATTGGTGAGAATTCAACATGTCGGGGAGACATATGAAAACCTATGGTGATTAAAATGTCATGGCGACCAATGGATCCCAAATGAATAACATAGTGCCAGTCAGTAAGACATTTGGAAGGTCTTGCTGACTTTCTTCTTAGAGGAATTTTATGCCAAACTAGATTGGGGGATGCTTTCCAACTGAGCTCCTTGAGAAATATCATTATATACATGATTTAATTCTATAAAACAAGGTCTCCATTAGTCCTCAGAAGCATATAAAATATATCATTATTTTTTTATCATTTCACTATGCCTTCAACTTTAGCCAAAAGAAACCCAACTCTGGTGGAGGCGGAACCAAAACAGAACTGAAACATACTTACCTTCAAAACTGGTGGGGGCAGAACCAAGATGGAATCGAGATAGAGTTGGAATGGGGGAAAGACACAAACCAATCACTAACCTCACACCCATCGCCGTCTCAACTCCAACCCCGCAAAAAGGAAACGATGCCAAAAGAAAACCCGACACTCGACCTAGTGATCAGAATTGGAGAAAAACAAAGAAACGAACTAGGCAGAACCGAGACCAAAACCAAATTTGACCCTGAAACTTTTGAAGTTTCAGGTCAGGGTTTTGTTTTGATCCCACCTCCGACAACACCCGAAAAGATGACGAAGAAAAACCCAAAGGAAGGAAAAAGAAAGGGGGAAAGCATCCCACAACAAATCCCAAGGAATTTAAAGCGAAAGAATAAAACAGGCAGAAACAGAACCGTAATGGGAACCGATCATGGAAGTAACCACTATTCCAAGCTCAATTTCAGTCCTAATCCCGCTTCTGCCAAAGTAAAACAAAAGTGTCTGAAGGAAGAAAAGAAAATTCCTAAGGTGCGAGACAAAAAACCAAAGGAAAACGACCAACGAAGAAGAAACAAAGGAAAGCGGAGTTGGAGTCGGGATGGAACACGGATCTGAAACCTTGAAAAAGTTTAACATTCAGATCCAACTCCAGACCTGACTCTTAGAGAATGAAAAAGGAAAACAAAGGAATTGTCAGAACCAAAACCGGGAACGGAACAAGACCAGAACTTGGACGAAATTCCAAGCTCGATTTTGGTCCCGGTGAAGCATCTAACAAAAGAAAAAATGCCCAAGGAAGAAAACCAAAGGCCAGAGGAAAAAAAATAGAACAAGGGGGACCTATTTTGTTCCCAAACAAAATGGGGCGGTTATGTAAGGCATAATAAATGGCGACTCGACTGGGAAAATGGTTTAACTATTTTCAAGAAACCGAAGAATTCATCTACCCAAAACTCATGGTTTATGAACATCACAACTCCAATTGGGTCAATTTTAACAACCAATGCTGAGTTAGAATCTCAAATGTAAATCAACAGTGGCTACCCAGAATCTATGTGTGTGTTTGATTATGTATCATCCCTCTATAAAGTTTTCGTTATCTTTTGAACAACAATGTGCAAGATTTGAGCTACATGAGTTGATTCCCTTTAGCTTTTGTGCAATGATATCCTCGGCATTGCTCCGCTGCCAGTCAGCGTCCATAGCCTCAATGGAGATACCTCTAGTTTTCTCACAGCATTTCTCTACTGCCAATCAGACTTCCATAGCCCTGGTAGAGATACTGGAATCACCCATTCATATTGACTCATTTTTTCTCTTTAGATAGTTCTCTCTTTTTTTTCTTTTTTTTTCTTGCTCTTGGAGCTTCAGATATTTCATTCATTTTTTCTCAATATGTTAGATGTTTAACATCTATTATGGGTTGAAAACTACCATGGACCTCATAACAGCACTTGGGAGATTGAATTTTTCACTCAAGTCTTACAACACTATCATCCTAGGACAAATATACCATTACAAAGGGAGATGATCATGATGATTTGTGGCAGATTCAGAGTAGCTAATGAAGGTTATTCACTTTGTACCTTGTTTTCAAGAATTTCCACAACTCTTATTGGCAATGGGCATAAAACAAAGGGTTTAGGACAAAATCACGCAATCAGCAAACCTGAAAATATCTAAACCACTTCTCTCCTAATAACCAAAGTATACTTCAGATAACAACCCATTATTTAAAGATGGAAAGAACAGATAAACCCGAAAGAAAAAAACAAGACAGACACCAAACATCAAAGGAAACGACCGGACATAAAGAAATAACAAGCAAACAATAGCAGGACTATTTACAAACAGAAAAGAAAATTATTTATAAACAGGAAATAAACAAATTATTTACATAAAGAATAGCAAACTATTTACATGCAGAGCAAAAAATTACCAAGCTTTACAACTCAAAATAGCGTTTAAGAAATTTTCCATTGATAGGCAAGGGAACAGGTTCTCCAGTTAAACTGGTCAATCGGAAAGCATTTTCTCCTAGGATCTTTGCAACTTGATAAGAACCTAACCAGAGCTTATCAAATTTCTGGTGACTGCCCTTCTTTTCACTAGCTTTATCCCATAGCAACACAAGGTTAGATATTCTAAAAGCCTTGATTTTGGCTCTTTTGTCAAACCAATGTTTGACAGCAGCCTGGTGTCTAAAGAATTGTTGCAAGGCGACATCTCTCTCCTCTTCTAATTTCAACAAGGCGGCTAATCTTACCTCTATCTTATTGTCACTAGAGTATAATTTCTGCATGAATTCAAGGATAGGTATTTGCAAGTGGATAGGGAACACAGACTCTTGTCCATACACTAGCTTGAATGGTGAAGTCTTTAAAGCAGCCTTGATCCTAGTCCTATATGCCCATAATGCAAACCTTAGCTGGGTGTGCTAGTCACTAGGATTGTTTTCTAACAGTTTTTTAATCACCCCTAAGAGATTCTTATTGATTGACTCTACAACTCCATTTCCTTGTGGGTAATAGTTTGAAGAATACTTTAGAACAATTTTGTGATCATATGCCTATGAAATGAACTCAGCAGAAGAAAAATAAGATCCATTGTCACATACCAATGCGAATAGTGGTGATGCATATGGTGAGGAACTTGATTACCACCTCTATTGTGCTATTCTTGCAAGGTACAGCCTCTGTCCACCTTGTACAATAATCAGTGGCAATCAAAATAAACTTGTGTGCTGCAGAGGAATTTGGGTTAATTACCCCAATTAAATCCAGTGCCCATTGGGCAAATGGTCTTACCTCATAGACAGGCTGCAATGGCATGGTTGAATGGCATTCTCTTGATGCAGAAATTTGACATATGTGACATGTTCTCACATGCTGATGGGAATCTTTGAACACACATGGCCAGTAATAACCATATCAAAGGATCTGATGTGCTAATGAATCTGCAGAACCATGACCTGTGCCATGTTTCCCATGAAATTCAGTGATCACATGTTTAGTCTCTTGCTGATCAAGGCATCGTAGGTACACTCCCTCAAAATTCTTCCTACATAGCAATCCTCCTTTGAGCATATAATGCTAGCTCTTCATCCTCAGTGCTCTCCTTTGAGTCGTATTCATTCCCTCTGGACATCAATTGTTGAGAATGAAATAGATGATATCAGCATACCAAGGGTCGTTGGAAAAGGACCGATTTGTGTATTGCTAATAAATAATGTTCTCACCAGCATTCGCCATGGATTTAGACAGGCATGTACCTTTGACAAGTTTCATAGGGCTTATCTCTAGGTCGAACTCCTACAAAATGGCCATCCATTTCCCTCTTCATTCTCCTAGTTCGCTCTACATAAGTAGAGACTTCACAGCTATATCGGGAACTACAACAATGATTTGACTTTGGAGGATGTAGTGCCTCAACTTCTTGACAGCTCTGACCAACGCAAAAGCTTTTTTTTCAAGAGGTGAGTATTTAATTTCATCATTCTTGAACGGAGAACTCATGAAAGCGATTGGCCTCTCCTCTACCTCTTATCTCTGTTGAGTTAGGACAACTACACAAGAATGTTCAAAGGAAAAAGAATAAATATAGAATAGCCTCAAGTAGTCAGGGATGGTAAGGACTGGCACCTCCAAAATAGATTGCTTGACCTGTGAAAACGTAGCCTTGGCCTCCTTGCTCCATTCTACTTTGGCATCTTTCTTCATCATTTCGTTCAGTGGTTTAACAATTTATGCAAAGCCTATGATAAAATTTCTCACGAAGTTGATCTTTCCAAAGAAGGGTCTCATCTCCTTCTTGCTTCCAGGTGTGGCTATCTTCAGAATGGACTCAACTCGGTCTGGGTCGATCGATATTCCTCTTTCTGAGATTATGTGTCCCAAGAGCTTCCCTTCAGAAACCCCGAACGCACACTTTTTAGGATTCAAGGAGATGCCATATTGGATACATCTTTTAATAACTTTAGCTAAGTCTGTAGTGTGGTTCAGTCTATCTTTGGAGAAACTGTCAAGTCATCCATGTAGACAATGATGCATTTTCCAATTAGATCTTCGAATGCCATGTCCATGGCACGTTGAGAGGTTGCTCCAGCGTTTATCAGACCAAATGGCATCCTTTTGTAAGCAAATGTTCCCCACTTAGTAGTGAAGGTTGTCTTCATTCTATCTACATAATTAATCATCACCTGATTATATCCAGAATAACCATCCAGGAATGATATCATCTGAGATCCATTGACAGTTTGCAAGACTTTGTACAGAGAAGGGAGTGGGTAGTTGTCCTTTTCTGAAGCTCTGTTCAGATTTCTAAAATCTACACAGCCTAATCTCCCCATTTTTCTTACAGACTGGAACTAAGTTAGCCACCCATGTTGAATGTCGTACAGGGAAGATTATTCTTGTAGAAAGCAATTTTTGAACTTCTTTAAGGATCAATGGTTCAATCAGGGCGCTGATAGGGCACTGCTTCTATCGAAATGGTTTAGTTTCAGGCTTCAGAGGGATAGTATGAGTCATTAAAAAAGCATTGAATGTCTTTAAATCTTCATATCCCCAGGCTATCGCAGCAATATCTTTCTTCAATGCCCTTCGTATTTCTTTTCTGATTGCTTCAAGGCAAGCTTTCACTATGTAAACATTTATTTCTGGGCCAAAATCAACCAGGTCAATAGTTTCATATGCACCTCCCTTATCTTCGGCTGATATCTTCTCTTGAGCCCTTGGGTCTGAATCAAAAATCCTTTCCAAGGCCACCATTCCCTTGGGTATGTTGTTGCTTTTTAAATTAAGGACCCCCTCTGTATCACAATCTTCAGGGTTCCAATCTCCTTGATCCCTATTGGACTCATCAATGATCTGTCCTTCAAAAACATCTGAGCTTGCTAGAAAAGCAAAGATATATCAATCATCATCAAAAACTTGGAAGTTCTTGACATTATCAGGAACAGTTGGGGTGGATATCAATTCTACTGAGAATATTTTAATCTTAGAGCCTTGCATAGGTTTCAGGGTACTTGCAGCAATAGCTAATAAATCAGCTATTTGATTTTCTTCTCTAGGGATTAAGATAATCCCAAAAGCATCAAAGTCTTCAATCAGGTTCTATACCCTATTTCTAGATGCTACCAGCCTTTTATTGTGACATGTGTATTGGATGCGCACTTACCTGATAACTATCTCTGAATCTCCTTTAACCATCAAGGAAGTGACTTTCTTCTTCTGTGCAAACATCATCCCCCGAGCTAGAGCTTCATATTCTGCTACGTTGTTAGTGCACCCAAATTGCAACCTATAAGAAGTAAAGAAAGTTTTCCCTTTCAGGCTAGTTAATTCAATCCCAACACCATAGCCTGTTTTGGATTTGGATCCATCAAACATGAGGGTCCACAACTGATCATGAGTTGGAGTTGATCCTTTGGGGGTTATTATGGGCATTTGGATAGAATGAGCCAAAGGTGGGGCTACTTGATCTTTTGCATCAGATATAGGGAATGGGTGTTCAACCAGTTCCTCAGGTATAATTTCCAATTCCTACACAGATATATCATATAATATGTGGCTATCCTTCTAAAAGTCACTTGTATCTTTGATTAATCCCTCAGGTTTTGGTATACTTGTTAGTGCAGGGATGTCAAATAAACCTTGGGGTTGTTCCTTACAAATATGTTGATTTGGAAATGTGTCTAGGGTAAGTTCAATTTGAGAAGGAACTTCCTTTGAAGGTATCTTATCCCTAGTTAACATTACTGCTTCTTTGGCTTCAAATGAGAAGTGATCTGCAACATTCTCAAAGTGACTTAGGCTAGTTTCCTCAGCTTGGGAGACATAATTTAAAATGTTGATGCAGGGTTGGCAGGTTAATTCTAAATGATTTTGGCAGTGCACCCTATACCAATTAGAGAGTAGAAGACTCTGCAGATCGATATCTTCCCCTAAGACCAGCTGATCCTATTGCAATCTCTTGATTAATTCATGCTAATTTTCATTAGTCGTAGAATCAGGGAACTCTTGTGTTGAGATGTCTTTAGAGTCCAGAACTGAAAAGGTCAAGATTTCTTCTCTTTTATAAACCCCTATCTCAGTTTCAAAATAGGCTACCACAATAGAGAAATCATATTCAGTGATGAAATACTTGAAGCAAGGTTCACTCTCAATCCTAATCTGCTTGGGCATTCCCCTCCATGGTAGCCACATATGTGAAAATTCAAGGGAGAGATATCCCCCTATACTTTTCATCAAATCTCTACTCAACAACATACCATAAGTCTCAAGAATGTCTTCTACTTGAATATCTATGTTGGTTAGGATCCTAGGGTCATACCCTACTTGCACATGTATGTTTCTCAATTCTCCCACTACATTAACCTCTTTTTTTCAAGTTGGATGACCTTCTTGTTTGTCTGGACAGAGTTCAGTCCCAATTTCTTGCATATAGAAAATGGCATAACATTTCCAGAAGCCCCTGAATCTAACAAAAATTATGTAGATTCTTCCCACAGATTCTTAAACTTAAAATAAATGGTGGGGTACCTACCTTACTCTTGTACAAAGTTGCATTCATTTCTACAATGGGTGCCACCTTGGTTTTCCCTTTTGATTTATCAGCTTGTTCTAAAGCTTTGAGCACTATATCTCGTTGAGCAGGGCACCACTTTAGGATGTCGAAGTATGACAAAGAGATTTTTTGTTTCTGCATCTTAGAAACAATATCAAACTCTATGTTATAACTTGCATTACCTTTGAAAAGAACAGATGAATTACCTTTGTTATGGAAGTTGGGTGGACCTTTTGGTGGAGGAGGGTTGTTCTCAGCACTTTGATTAGGAGGCACCATGTGATTAGGCAGTGCTGATGTAGTGAATGAACCCTTATTCTAATTTCTTAGGAAGTGTCCCCCCTTTGTTTGAAAGGCTTGGGCATCATACGAATCTTCCTTTGGTTCATTCTCACTTTGCATCGGGAATGAAGGTCCTTCCTCAAAGATGTCATAAGTCATTGTTGTATCTACTAAGCCACCTTCTTTATTTGAATTCCCTTGGAATGTTTAAGCATCTTCCTATGCCATCTTGACAACTTTCTCCATTTCAGGGTAGTTTACCTCAGAATGGGTTGCAGTATCATGTAGCCTACACCAGTTAGTCATAAAATTAAGGTCAGCCACATTTGCAATAGGTGACCTTTCCTCATTAGCTTGATAATTGTGAGAGACTCCACCATTGTTTGGCCCCGTATTCCATTGTCGGTTGTTATTTGGCCTCTAGTTATGTCCTCTATTTTGATTTTGATAACCTAGATTAGGGGAGGTTTGGCCTTGATAACCCCTCTAGCTATGATTGTTGTTATTCTGATAATTATCCTGGTTGTGAGAGGGGTTCAATCTAAGATGAGCCATGTCATTTGTGACTTGAGACAGAGTTTTCTTTAAAGTCTCTACCTCGTTTGTAAGTTGAACTGTCTTTTCACTTTCAACACTCTTAGCAACAAGTGGCTGACTGACATGATTTGGTGTTCCAGTTTCGTTGTGATGACCTTGTAGACTATGATGAGCCTGTGATTGCTGAAAGAGGTCAGGAGCTCCATTGGCAAAGAATGGAATAGGAGGTTAAGTTTGCAACTCATACATGGGCCCATAATGGGAAGGAGACATCCCTGGGACAGTATTGAATAAAGGGGCTGGGCTAGGTATTTGATACCCTATCAAAGGAAAACCTCCTCCCAAACTTCCTTGTTGAGAGATAATTTGTTGTTGCAGTTTGATGGCTAGGTGGTAAACTTTAGACAAGGAATCAATGTCTACGGGCTGATAAGTTCTTTGCAGGAACAAACCTAGCAAAGGGTCTATAACCCTAAAGTATGCTTGAATGGCACTATTCTTAGCGACTAGGTAGGGGTCTTGCAGTCTCCTATACATTCGTTGAAACCTGGTATTGAACAAGGGCAAGGATTCACATGGCTCCTTCCTAATGGTAGCAAATTGGTGGTATAAAAGAGCTAGATCTACATAAACTCTGAACTGATTAATGAAAGCATTCTCCAAGTGTGTCCAGGTCAGAATAGAACCTTGTGGAAGATTAAGATACCAGTTGTACGCCATATCCCCTAAGGAATAAGGGAACAACCTACAAACTATATCATGGTGAGCTATCTAAGCTCTGCTACAAGCGTCCTTAAAAGCTTGTATGTGCTCTTCAACACTCCTTGATTTGCCATGAATGTATTTGGGATAGAATTTCTCAGACTTCTTAGGCATATCATAAAAACCTCCAAGAATAGTCCCCAATGGAGAGGGATTATTCTTAAAAAATTCCATTGGTAATGGCGGTGGTGGTTGCTTCAGCTGTTGGATGGGTTGAACCAACTGTGATGGCACTTGAGATGGATTCACTGGTGGATTGATGGGCATCCACTGGGGGTATTGGTGAAAATCCTGGTGGAGTGGGCGAAGCTGACAAGGGTGGTATGATGGTTGATCCAGTCCTATGACTCTTGTGTTTTATTGGGGTCTTGAGTTCTATCAAATGTGGTGGATTTTCAGCTAATCGAAGAACTCTACGGGACCTTTCTGGTGAGAAAAACCCAGTATTATCCAACTTTCCCTTCTAGGCCCTCCTTCTAGCACCAATTTATGTTCATGGTCCAAATAGCACAACAACAATTAAGCAAGATATTACTATTTTGCTCTCCTAAAAGAGAAAGAATAACACATGGATATATAACTCCCAAGGTCTTTGTAATCAGTTCTTGATTGTGCTGATTTCACTCAGTGGTTGATGTGAACTATAATGTTCAAGGGGCCTGCTAGTGTTGAGCTTCGAGATTGATCTAAGATCAAACATAAATTCAAACCTACTTTAACTGGGGTTTTTAAAGAAATAGAAAAAGATAGATTAGAGCTTGGAACTGAAGAGAATAATGATTCATCCAACTTGACCAGACTTGTTACCTTTCAAGGAATTGCTAACTGAACTGCAGAACAAAACCAACTTGTGATTAACACACAGTTTCATTCATTCACAGTGCTAATTTTAAAAGTAAATTGTAAATCACTATTTAAAAAAAATATAAAATAAAACTTCATTCCTTGAAAGCTTTTTCAAATCAAATGATTAACCTAAGACGAACACCATTCTGGAACACAACATGAAGTAGATTTTAATCTGGTTCCTTCTACTGTTAATGAAACAGATAAGCAACATTTACAAATCTGGCACAAACACTAGTTTATAGAAAATTGATGTTTTCAAATTATTTCCATCTACACTAAGAGAACTTGAGAAAAATATTACTGTCTATGTTGAATCTAACTTCTACCTTTCTTGCTACTATTCAGAAACTATATCTCTCTGTGTCCCCTCCCTTTTACAAAGAGGCCAAAATTCCATATATACAGAATGTGCCCCAAAAAGAATGCGCTAGCCCCTGCTTTAGGATTTTACAAAAAATATCCTCCTTCAGAAGGGTCAGCCTCTAGATCTTTTTGAATAGAGTTAATGCTACATTAAATGTGAATCCCTGCTATCCATGTCGGTGAAGGGTCACCCTCAGGAGAATCCTTCAGATCTTTTACCAGCACAACATTAACTTCATGCCTCTGTGTCCATCTTTGAACTCCCTTGCAGAGATGCCTTGTATGCTCTAAAGCATTATCATTAATGTCGATCTACATCTGCCAATATACACCACAGCTGTCCCCGAGACTCGTGGTTCTTTCTTTCCTTCGGCTTCCTTGTGCTTAAGGTCCTTCTGCAAGTTGACCATCCTTCGGAAGCACCATCAGATATCCCGTTAGATCTTCATACTAGTGTTCACCGAGTTGATCCATCCTTTTAGGTCTCAAAGTAAGTCCATATTGTTTACATTCTTGATTTCCTTCACAGGGGTAGTCAATCATTCAAACTATCACCAGTCTGCCCCCTTAGCTCCTTCTGATTGGTGGAACAAAAGGCCACACAAGATTCCCAGGCAGTCAAAGGTCATTTGAATGGAATTGCATGTCGGTGAGACACTGGTCGTGTCTCCCCGATGCAAGAATACCTCTCTTAGAAGTTATCGGCGTAACATACAACAGTCGGCGAGACCTCATGCCGAGTTGCACAAACTATATCGATATCACAAAAACCATCAACAAGACAGTCATTATTGGTCATAAGTCATGGTGAGCTCTTATCGGTCATACTAATATCCCTTTTCTATTGACAAACCCACCGCTATCGTCAGGACTTCCCATTGTCGGCAAGACCTCTCATTGAGCCACTTTTACCTTTCAGTGAGACACCATTGGGTCGGCGAGACATCTCTCTGAGCTCAAAACATTATACTGAAGGTTTCACCAATCGGTAAAAGATCCTTAGGTCGGCCAAACATCACGGCGGATTCCATTAGTCACGCCGAAGGTTTTAAAACCATCGGCGAGACCATCGCTTGTCAATGGGACATCATGTCGAGCTCCTCCATTCTCCCCGAGCTCATTTTGTTTCGGCCAGACCCTCTGTAGTTGGCCAGACCCTATGGCGGATATAAATCCTTTCCCGACACTGTTCCATTTCAACAAGAGTCCATCCTGTCGATGAGACTTCATGCTGACGTTACCTCTCGCGGCGAGATCTTCCTGATGACATCCCTATAGTGTTCTTTAATCAGCTCGATAACTAGGAACATGAATTCCTCTACTCAAGGATTGAACATCACAACTGGCAGTCATGACCTACTAAAGAACCTTATTTAATTATCAACCCAGGGACGTAAACTTGAAATGGGACAGCACAAGATATGCACTAATCACCCTTCCAGACATACATGATTCCTAAAAGGCCTTATAATGGAATTTAAGTACTGGAAACAACTTTACTGTTTAACTTTGCTTGGAAATAAAAAAAACTTGAAAGATAACCTATTCTGCTCCTAGTGGCTGCAGGAATAGTTGACAGCTTTGTGTTTCTGCCAGCTGCAGGAATAGTCACATTAACTTCTATGAAGGGAAATGCAGTTATTCTAACTTGCAGAATAAAAGTATGGACAGTTCCCTAAGTGGGCCCCCTTAGGTAGTGTCAAAAGCAGACAACAGATCAGGTGAAAAACTTCATAAGCTTTATTGATTCAATGCAAACAAGTATATGGCACAATCTCTTGGCTAAATTTCTAAGACTGAAAGTGTGTTACAATAGCAATTTTTTTCAGCCCCTTCTCTGAAGGAGAATGGGCTATTTATTGAAAAATAATCCTAACTACTAACCAACCTTCCCTTATAAAATAGGAGGCATTTATTACATTTAACCAACTTAAGTAAAGAGGTGAATGACAATGCAAGAACTAAGTCAAATTGGTTTAGCAGTCTTCAAGCGCCATCATCCTAGATTCATGCACCACCAAGACGACTGGCCTAGATTTCTGGAACACTCTCCCTGCATGGCAGATGAGTTGAAACTATCTCCTCATCTTTTGTTGTTGAGCCAATCTTTATGGATTTGGTCTTCAATTCTTCAAGTGAAAATTGAATTCCCTTCCTTCAATCGTGGTACCTGCAAAATATCTCTTCATCTTTTCCTAAGGAAGAAGGTTAGCTCAACACGTTCATCCTTTAAGACAATCCATTACTTTATTCATTCATTAATTAAGTATTAAACTAAGGCAAACATTGTTTCAGATATGGCTGCAGGAAGTTTTGGTAGTGGAGGCTACAAGAAGGTTTATGATCACAAAAAGCCATAAAGTATTTATCAGACTAATAAAACATTAAAGGTAATAATCATGGGACTTTTTATCACAATTTACTCATCATATTTAAGTCATAAAAAGGTCTATATCTATCCCATAAACAGACTGAATCTTTGTTTTAGCATAATAAAAAAAGCAAAGTATTTATAAAAGTATGATCAAAATGTGCCAAAGATTTGGCTCATCACTCCCCCCAACCAACTACTTGTTGGACCCTTTAGCAAGTCTAGCATTCCTTCTTCTGGCAAACTCTCTTAGATCTGCACTCAGTTGTTGTCCACATTCGCCATTCTGGAAACTCCAGAAGTGAGCTCACATTGCCTCCATCCTTTGCCATCTATTATCTTCAGAACTTCTGTTATAAGTGTTGTTATCCCCCTGTATAGCCAATAATGGCCATAAGAGAATAGGCGGCTGCATAACCAAGGGCAACCAATTATCCTTCTTTGTTCTGGCATTCCTCATGTACCTCTCTGCCCTTCTGGTTGCTACATACAAGGTATTGGGAGTATGTGGTTCTTCTTTCTTTAATTGAAATGAAATATGCTCCCATCTGTTTTGAATGTGCAAGGTTGCAACATTAAAATCACTATTTATAATTTGGGAGTATTAAGAAAATACCTCTTGTCTTAGAGGCTCAATCAGTGGCCTGGCTCTTTCATCTCTCCACAATTTCTTCCAATCAAAGTAATACCCATTCCATTTCTAGATTCATTTCTTATAGACAATGGCATATTTACTTCATCATGCAGATGGCTATCAAATTTTTCTTCTCTACTTATTTCATTGGTGATCCAGGAGATTAGAGCGCTGATATGAATATCACCGACATAACATAAGGGATTCCATTCCTTATCCTGGGATACAGCCAAATTGTGCAGATAAAATTCACACAGGAGGTTCCTAATGTGCAGAGGTGAATACCTGTATGCTTCATAAAATTCCTCAGAGGTATCCAAAGAAGGATTCTTGCCTTTCTAGACTCTAATTAGTTGGAATTTCAAATACAACTCCTTGAGATACATTGCATAGACAGGTGAAGGTACATGACATTGCATCAGTTGTGGAACTAGTTCTACCAACTGGTTGAGAGTGTCATTCAAGTTAGCAATTTCTAGATTCTTGTTCTGGATTACCCTGTGTAGTCTCTCAATTTCAAGTGCAAAATCAGTCTGTTGTTGCTGAATTTCTTGAAAACATGTCATTCCTGTAGCAAAGTTTGTGACATGGAGTGGTGGTCTATGATTATAGCACACCGTAGGTGTCTCCTGTACTTCTTCAAACACATCTACCTTACCTTGCTCTTCTTCTGACAGAAACACAACCGGCTCTTCCTCCTCATCACATTCCATATCTTCCTATAGTTGCTCTGCAATGGCAGCCAACTTATTCAGGCCAGCCCCTTCAGGTGTACTCACAACCTCCTCGATAATAGGTTCTTCTTCTCTTAGTTTAGGACTAGAAGGATCTGAAGGCGGTGTGGCAGGAGTAGTATTAAGTGATTGGCGGGCTGCCTGGTTTTGGAGCCTAGAGCTCCTTTTTATGGAAGTAGGAACTGTTTTATGCTTTTTGGAAGGTTTTGCTACAAAAACAGAGAAGTTTCCCTTTTTCTTTCTTTTTACAGGCTCAGGGGTTGCTACAACAAGTGACTTTCCTTTCCTATCCTTGGGAGACGGCTCATGAATTTTGATAGGACCTTGTGTCGACTACTTGGGAGTTCTTTCAGAAAGAGGAACATCATCTTGTGAACCGGATGATTCCTAAGGAGAGGACATAGCAGCAAAGGTTTGGCCTACGGACTGGGAGGTTCATTGCTTAAAGGTAAGAGGTTCACCCCTAGGTCTTGCATTTTGAATTTTAGGGTTGAATTGGACCGTGAATTCCTCCCAAGTCATTCCTGATGCATCTTGAATGAATTTTTCAACAATTAATTTAATAAGGCAGTGGTGAGATACAGAGTTAACCCTACCCTTTTTAAATTCAGTAGCACTGTTGGATAGCAAATTGTAAAGAAAGTCGAGAATATTCATCAACAATCCATGGCGTAAATGAGACAAAAGTTTGAAGTGATGAGAATGCAGGACTGAAAACCTACCTTCACAGGTTATGTATTTGATGATATACCTACCCGTGACACCCAGTCCTATGGTAGACTCATTCTTTTCACACCTTGTTTGTCTACCCGTAGAGGAGGGTCATTTGGCCGAGTGAACTCAGCCCTAGCGCTTCTTGCATCTCTTCCTCTAGGAAATGGTTCTCTGACTTGAGGTAATCTCGTTACCTCAGCAATTCTATCAATTAACGCATTGACTGTTATGCCTCTAACTTTTGCTTCCCCATCATGAAATGTCCTTGTGAATTCCTCTGCAATGTCTGTATTAAAAGTTTTGAGCTTAAGGAAGTAATTGAGCCACTCATATTGTCTTAATAGTGGCACATGCAGCACATCCTACAACAGGATGCTATGGTCTGTAGGCTCATGCCGAATCGGCTGACCTACCATTTCCTTGGTTTTCTGTAATTAAATGCGTTAAGCAATGCTCACCTAGTTTTTCCAACTGAACTTCCAGTAACCCTATTAATGAACCCTTATGCAATTCTACAGCACTCTGCCCCTCCCCTCAACTGAAACTTTTGAACCTCTTTTCAAAAGTGATAGAAAAATAGGGAAAACAATGTGATCATGCAATCTTTTTAGGAAGAGAATAATCATGGATAATCAGAATACATTTAGGTTCATTATTACAGGAAGGAAAAACTATTTGATTATTAATTATAGGTTTCATATATTGAGGGTTCTTGACAACTGATGGGACAAGCTTATGGCGGCGATAATAAGGACGTGGCGAAGTAATATCATAAAAAATGTGCTCAATCGTGCGAATGAGCTGAAGGAAATGGCAACCATATAGGAAATTATTCGCACTAATTAATACTAAATTAAATGCAATAAATAAATTAACTGAAGCAATCTTAAAGTGAAGTGGAGCGTACCTGGAGAGAATCGTCGTAATTATCTGATGTAGCCTCCTTCATTGCAATACGTGACATGGAGAAACATGGAGATATGGGAAATGACAGGTGGATGATGTGGAAGAGAGAGTGAGTATGGATTGTGGATGAAGTGAATGAATGGAATCGGGATCTTATTAGATAACCCCTTTATTATGATTTGGTACGCACTTTTATGCATGGCCCGGGAATTTGAGCCTAGGCTCAATTCCTTTGGCTGTAGGATCGCTGCTATCTTGCTCAATTTCGAACTGTCTCAGAAATGTTTCTTTGTCAATGGGTTTAGAATAGAGCTTTAGGCGATGCCCATTGACTAGTAGCTTGAATCGGACCTCATCAATGGTCCTTAATTGAACAGCACCATTGGTGAATACCTCCTCTATCTCATATGGACCCAACCATCTAGTTTGTAGTTTTCATGGACTATCCTTATATCGTGAGTCATAAAGCAGAGCCCAATCTCTTGCTTTGAATTTATTTTTCTTGATGTATTTATCATGCCACCTTATTCTTTGATTTTGTATCATCTCATTGTGTTGCAGGGCATTCTTTCGGAGCTCATCCAGAGCATTGAGCTGCATGACTCTGTCCTTTTGTGCATTTGTTAAATCCATGTCCATCTCTAATGTTGTTCTTAGAGTCTTATGTTCAAATTCTATTAGCATCATAGCTATTTTACCATACACCATTTCAAAAGGTGTATATCCTATAGTAGTCTTCTAGGTAGTACGATAGGCCCATATAGCTTCTAGTAACCTTGTGGCCCAGTCCTTCCTATGCAAATCTACAGTTTTAGTCAAAATGGCCTCTATGTCCCTATTGGTGACTTCAACCTGGCCATTGGCCTAGGGGTGATAAGGAGTTGATTTCTTGTGCCGTATATTGTATTCATTTACTAAGGCTGTGATAAGTGTAGAAGTGAATTGTGCTCCTTGATCTATCACTATTTCCCTAGGGACACCAAACCTGGTGAATATTTCCTCATAAAGGAATTCAGCTACTTTATTATCCCTAGCATGTTTCATAGGTTTAGCCTCTACCCATTTTTTCACATAATCTGTGCATACAAGGATGTAGGACTTACCATTGGAAGGTGGATCAATTGGTCCTACAAAATCCAGTCCCCATTTGTCGAAGGGTTTAATGACAACTTGTGGAAATAGAGGCATCTCATCAGATCAAGTTGGTCTTCCCATCCTTTGGCATCTGTCACATCTCCTGGTATATTTGGCTACATCTCTATGCAGAGTTGGCCAATAGTAGCTAGTATTTAAAATTTTCATTGTTGTTCTTTTGGCAGCAAAATGTCCACCACACGGCTCATCATGGCTTGCATGTAGTATATTATGAGTGTCCTCCTCTTGTACACATCTCCTCATAACTTGATCTGGCCCTGTATAAAACATGCAATCTACAATCCAAGAAAAGGTAAAGCTTTTCTCTACCAATAATCTCTTTTCCTTAGGGGAGAATTGAGGAAGAGTTCTTCCAGCGGCCAAATAATTTGCTATATCGGCATACCATGGGTGAATAACCTTGATTGCAAATAGGCACTCATTAGGAAAGGAGTCTTCAATAAGTGCAGAGTCATCTTTTCTTTGAATTCTAGAAAGGAAATCAGCAACCACATTGGCTTTACCTGGCTTGTCCACAATTGTAATGTCAAATTCCTACATCAGCAATAACCATCTTGCTAGTTTCCTAGATATTGAGCTTTTGTTCGTGAGATAGCGGATTGCTACATGATCAGTGTGGAAAAATATCTGATAACTGGTGATGTAATGCCTGAATTTATTGAGGGCATAGATGATTGCCAACATTTCTTTTTCTGTAACTGTGTAGTTTAATTCAACCCCTTGCATATTTTTGCTTATGTAGTAGAGTGCATGTTCTGTTGAACCACCCTTCTGCCCTAACACAGCTCCAATGGCATAATCTGATGCATCAGTATGAATATGAAATGAAAGTGACCAATTAGGTCCTTTCAGAATAGGTGTTTGTGTAAGGGCGACTTTTAAATCAAGAAATACTTTTTCACATTCCTTTGTCTAAGAAAAATCTGCATTTTTTTTCAGCAGACTGTATAAGGGGCCTATTGTTTGGCTGAAGTCCTTGATGAATCTTCTGCAGTATCCAGCATGGCCTAGAAAGCTCCTTACTTCCTTCTGCTTGATAGGAAAGGGTAGATGACCTCAATCTTAGCAGGATCAACCTGTATTCCTGTAGCAGAAATATAGTGACCAAGCACTATTCCTTCTTGCATCATCATGAAGCACTTTTGACTATTCAACGATAGGTTGTGATCTTCACATCTCTGTAGTAATTTTTTCAAGTTGGATTGAGCTTCCTCAAATGTTGTACCATAAGCAGTAAAGTCATCCATGTATATTTCCATGCAATCATATGAGATGTCTGAGAAGATACTTATGACTGCCGTCTGGAAAGTTGTAAGTGCATTACAGAGACCAAAAGGCAAAACTGAATAGGAAAACATTCTCCAAGGGCATTTAAAAGTAGTCTTTTCTTGATCCTCAGGAGCAATCTTGATTTTATCGTACCCACTAAAGCCCTGTAAGAATGAGAAGTACTTTTTCCCAGCTAAATTATCTAGAACTTGATCAATGAATGGAAGAGGAAAGTAATATTTCTTTATTGCCAAGTTGAACTCTCTGTAATCTACACATACCCTCCATTTTCCTCCTTTCTTAGGAAAAATAACAAATGGGGAAACCCACTGACTATCTGAGATTGGGTAGATAAACCCAGTTGTTAACATTTTATGTAATTCTTCTTCAACAATTTCTCTCAAAACTGGATTGATTCTTCTTTGAGGCTGCCTGACAGGTTTGAATTCACTGTTAATGTATATGCAATGTGTACAGAGTTTTGGGTCTAAACCCTTCATGTCACCATATTCCCAAGCAAAATCCGACTTATGACTGTAAGCATTTTGACCATAGATTCTTGTTGCTCACTGGTGAGGTTTTTATTGATGCTCAAGGTTTTTCCTGTGGCTACCTCAACTTGGGAGGTTAAATCTACCATAGATACTTCAGGCAGAAATGGCATTTCTACCTTGTGGGGTAGCAAGGTGTGTTAGCAGTCAGTTGCTGCAGGATAATGAGCTGATACAGGTGAAGGAAGAATGGTCTGCAAGGAACATGGATTTTTTTCACAATGAAAGTATTTGGTACCATAGTTATTCAATAGGATATTGGATAGTATACCTTCTTCTTGTTGTTGTGCAATGAAAGGATCTCTGGTAATCATCATTAAATTGGCCACAAAGTTCACTTCCTCCCCTTCTCCCAAATCTGGCCAAACAACCTCTCCAGACTCAAGTTGGGGCAAGGCTGGAGAATAGAGGGTAAGCTTCCTTGTGCTATACCCATCAAATATTGTCATGTTACCCGACCTACAACCAATGTAAGCATCAACAGTAGCCAACCAAGGCCTTCCTAGTATGACAAGGTATCCCCCCAATGATGCCTTTGGAGATAAGACCATAAAGTCAGCAGGGTACTCCCAGGAATCCAAGGTGACTACCAGGTCTTCAACTACCCCATCAGGTTTGACAGTTGAGCTATCAGCAAGCTGTAATATTGTAGGTGTAGCCCTTAGGTCTGAAATATTAAGTTTTACAACCAGGTCCTTTGTCATGACATTGATAGCTACACCAAGATCTACTAAAGCATTCTTAATTTGCAACCCATTAATATTGATCTCAAGAACAGGGCTTCCTAGATCTAAATATTTTGGGATGCTAAGCTTCCCTAGCATTAAGTCAGAGAGTTGGCCTATGACATGGACAGTTTGAGGGTCTTTCTTTTTCCTCCCTGGTTTCTTCAAACATGCCTCCTTGATGGCCTTGCTATAGATAGGTACTTCTTTGATTGCTTGGAGCAAGGGAATTTTCACACATATATGATTTAGCTGGTAAAGGATGTCAAAAGTAGGTTCCTCTTTTCTTTTCTATTTTCACCTTCCAACCTTTGTGGGAAAGGAGGGGACACTTTATCAAATGCCTTAGGTAATGATGGAATCTGAACTAGCTCATTTGGTTGGGCTTGGTCATTGGTATCTTCTTCTTGGTCAGTCTCCTCATATGGCAATTTTGAGATTATGGGAGGAGATGGTGTGGGAAGCATAATTCCTGAACGTAAATTAATATTATTTAGGTTAAGAGCATAGGCAGGATGATGATTAGGATCAACAAAATAGACTTGTTGTTGCTGCTACAGTTGTTGGTTATTTGGATTAGGTGTTCCCTGAGCAAGTAGTTGGGTTGGCTTTAGATTCTGATCTTGATTTGCTGCAAGAGGTGGCATAATGGATTGCTACAGCGGTTGCTGTAGGAAACCAGTGGGTGGATTTGACCATTGCTGGCCTCCTCTCCATTGGTTAGACTGTTGCCAATTCCCTTGCGGAGGCTACCACTGATTTTGCTGTGGTGATTGCTAATTCCCTTGTGAGGATTGCCAATGATTTTGTTGGGCATTTGGCCAAGGATTATTCCACTGAGGTTGGGAGTATGGCCCATAGTTTGGAGGGTACTGGTTTTGCCATTGACTATTATATGAACCAAAATTTTGCAAAGGGTCCTGAGGCATACCTTGTCTTGGGGCCCATGGCCTACGCTGAGCAACAAAGAACACTTCCTCCTCTCCTTCAATGGTTTTGAACTCAATAGAGAGATGTTGTACCTCCAATTTGGCCACTGCTTTGCATCGGCATTCTTTCTTTCTTTGTTGGCAGTGGGGGCAATATTCAGCTAACATTGCCTCAACTTCCTCTTTCTTCCTTCTAGCTTGCATAGTATCCAGTTGAGTAGCTACATCATTAATGTTATCCTGCTTGGAGTCAGACAAGAGATTGGTAATCTCCCCTTTAGATACTCCAGAGCCACTTCCTTTTATAGAAGAAGGTCTAAACCCCATTCCCTTCTTTATAGTTGCTCTCGAGTAATTGAGACAGATTTTCTTGATATCATGCTAATCACTTTGGGTGACATCACCTCCTGCCATGAGGTTAAGGGCCTCCATGCAAGTATCATTGACTCCCCTTAAGAAGAGAAGTTTTTGAGATTCCTCGTTCAACTCATGATGAGTATTCTTCTACACACTAAACAAGAATCTTGACACATAATCCTCCAAGGTTTCGTCCTCCTTTTGTGACATTTTGAAGATGTCATCTCCTCTCAGATCCTTTCCTCTACAATACTCTTTATATTTACTCAAGAACAAAGTCTTCATTTCATCCCAAGTGTTAGCTACATTGCTTCCCAATCCCATGAACCATCTCAAGACTGCCTCCTTTAGAGTAGAGGGAAACAATTTCAGCTTGTGTGCTGAGGTTGTATAGTCATAGCTTCTACAAAGGATGTCAAATTCAAACAAGAAGGTATGAGGGTCCTCAGTAATAAGTCCATAGAACTTTGGCAGTAAGGAGGCAGGGATGTTCTTGAGGTTATTATTGTTATGTAGGTCAGGGATTGGAAATGGAAAAATAGGATTTGCCATTCTTGGTTGTATTCTTGGATTAGCTCCTGGTTGATGAACTACAAGAGCAAGTGGATTATTTGATTATGTTCCTTTGGATGGTTAAAGCTTTGTTCAGAGGAAGAAGATGAAGTAACTAAGTCTTGGCCAGCATCCAGATATGGGTCGTCTTGGAATAGGTTCGGTTCAATCTCCTCAATATCTATGCTCCCAGGAAGGAATCTTCCAAATTGGTCTCTTCTTCTATGCATACAGCAAAAGTAAACTAACTATGAAGATGTTGGAATGCATAATTCTAAACTAAAAATACTAAGAATGAAATCTTAAACTCTTTACTAGCATGCCTGTAATAGGTTCTTAGTTTAACACCATCACCGGCACCGGTGCCAAAAATGCAGTGTTCTTTAATCAGCTCAATAACTAGGAACATGAATTCCTCTACTCAAGGATTGAACATCACAACTGGCAGTCATGACCTACTAAAGAACCTTATTTAATTATCAACCTAGGGACGTAAACTTGAAATGGGACAGCACAAGATATGCACTAATCACCCTTCCAGACATACATGATCCCTAAAATGCCTTATAATGGAATTTAAGTACTAGAAACAACTTTACCGTTTAACTTTGCTTGGAAATGAAAAAAACTCGAAAGATAACCTATTCTGCTCCTAGTGGTTGCAGGAACAATTGACAACTCTGTGCTTCTGCCAACTGTAGGAACAGTCACATTAACTTCTATGAAGGGAAATGTTGCTATTCTAACTTGCAAAATAAAAGTATGGATAGTTCCCTAAGTGGGCCCCCTTAGGTAGTGCCAAAAGCAGACAACGGATTAGGTGAAAAACTTCATAAGCTTTATTGATTCACTACAAACAAGTATATGGCACAATCTCTTGGCTAAATTTCTAAGACTGAAAGTGTGTTACAATAGCGATTTTTTTCCAACCCCTTCTCTGAAGGAGAATGGGCTATTTATTGAAAACTAATCCTAACTACTAACCAACCTTCCCTTATAAAATGGGAGGCATTTATTACATTTAACCAACTTAAGTAAAGAGATGAATGACAGTGCAAGAACTAAATCAAATTGGTTTAGCAGTCTTAAAGCACCATCATCCTGGATTCATGCACCATCAAGATGACTGGCCTAGATTTCTAGAACACTCTCCCTGCATGGCGGATGAGTTGAAACTATCTCCTCATCTTTTGCTATTGAACCAGTCTTTATGGATTTAGTCTTCAATTCTTCAAGTGGAAATTGAATTCCCTTCCCTCAATAGTGGTACCTGCAAAATATCTCTTCATCTTTTCCTGAGGAAGAAGGTTAGCTCAACACGTTCATCCTTTAAGACAATCCATTACTTTATTCATTCATTCATTAAGTATTAAACTAAGGCAAACATTGTTTCAAATATGGCTACATGAAGTTTTGGTAGTGGAGGTTGTAGGAAGGTTTATGATCACAAAAAGCCATAAAGTATTTATCAGACTAATAAAATATTAAAGGTAATAATCATGGGACTTCTTATCACAATATTCTCATCATATTTAAGTCATAAAAAGGTCTATATCTATCCCATAAACAGATTGAATCTTTGTTTTAGCATAATAAAAACAACAAAGTATTTATAAAAGTATGATCAAAATTTGCCAAAGACTTGGCTCATCAATCCCCTTTTCGCCGAGAGCTCATTTCATTTCGGGGAGACCTTACTTAGTCGATGAGACCTTTCGTCGTGCTCAAAACTTTCACCAAGACATTACGGGTCAACAGGACTTCTCTCTGAGGCCTCCATCTTTTAACGAGACTCCACCTAGTCGACAAGACTTTACCCCTTCAGCCAGACATCACGCCGAACTTAAATCTTTCGGCGAGACTTTACTCGGTCGCTAGGACCTCCTGTCGAACTCAAACCACTACGCCGATACTGCCTCACCTTGGCAAGAGTCCACCCTGTTGGTGAGACTTTAGCATGTTGGGGAGACATATGAAAACCCACGGTGATTAAAATATCATGGCAACTGGTGGATCCCAAATGAATAACACACTGCCAGTCGGCAAGACAACTGGAAGGTCTTGCCAACTTTCTTCTTAGAGGAATTTTATGCCAAACTAGATTGGGGGATGCTTTCCAACTGAGCTCCTTGAGAAATATCATTATGTACACAATTTCATTTTGCAAAACAAGGTCTCCATTAGTCCTCAGAAGCATATAAAATATATCTTTTTTTAATCATTTCACTATGCCTTCAACTTTAGCCAAAGGAAACCCAACTATGGTGGAGGTGGAACCAAAACAAAACCAGAAACATACCTACCTTCAAAACTGGTGGGGGTGGAACCAAGATGGAACCAAGACCAGAGTCGAAATAGGGGCAAGACACAAACCAATCACTAACCTCACACACACCGCCGTCCCGGCTCTGACCCCGCAAAAAGACAACGACGCAAAAAGAAAACTCAACACTCGACCAATTGATCAAAACCAGAGAAAAACGAAGAAATGAACTAGGTGGAACTAGGACCGGAACCAAATCTGACCCTAAAACTTTTGAAGTTTAAGGTCTGAGTTTCGTTCTAATCTTTCCTCCAACAATACCTGAAAAGATGACAAAGAAAAACCCAAAGGAAGCAAAAAGAAAGGGGGAAAGCATCCCATGACAAAGCCCAAGGAATTTAAAATGAAAGAATAAAACAGGTAGAACTAGAACCATAACAGGAACTGATCATGGAAGTAACCACTATTCCAAGCTCGGTTTCAGTCCCGATCCTACTTCCACCAGAGTAAAACAAAAGTGCCTTAAGGAAGAAAAGAAAATTCCTAAGGTGCGGGACACAAAATCGAAGGAAAATGACCAACGAAGATGAAACAAAGGAAAGCGGATTAGGAGTTGGGATGGAAGACAGGTCTGAAACCTTGAAAAAGTTTAACATTCAGATCCAACTCTGGACCCAGCTCTAAGAGAACAAAAAAGGAAAACAAAGGAACTGTCGGAACCAGAACCAGGAACGGAACAAGACCAGAACTTGGACGAAATTCCAAGCTCGATTTTGGTCCCAATTCCGCATCCGACAAAAGAAAAAACACCCAAGGCAGAAAACCAAAGGCTAGAGGAAACATAACAAAACAAGGGGGACCTATTTTGTTCTAAAACAAAATGTGGTGGTTATGCAAGGCATAACACCTATGTTCATCCCACATGCTCATGTTGCCAATAAATGCATCAATGACAAACACCTATTCTTCCAACAATCTCCCTCTTTTTCATTGATGGTTGCATGCCTCAACTATCTCCAAAATTATTCTCCAAACTTACTCTCCCCCTTTGAAATTAAGGGTAAAGGGTCCATACATATGTACTTCTCATATACTGGATCTCCCCTTGACATATATAAACATATACAAATTGAAAATTGAACTAACTCCCCCTAAGAGTGTTATCCAACAAAATTTTGAATTGGAAATATGTCTTATATCATCCACATATATACATAGAAATCTGAACAATACTTTAAAATGCATAAAAGGAAAGAAAAATATTGTCAACTAGAAGAAGTTGACCCTTGTAGCTTCTCAAGGTGAGATTGTCACTCTTTCTTCTCTTATTCCCAAATCCTCTTGTCTATGCCAAGCACTCTACTCTGGGTCTCCAACTCCATTAAGAGTTATTCACCTTCATCTAGAGTGTTGGGTACCATATTTAGCTTTGAAGCCTTAGCAGCACTCATCAAGGTACTGGAAACAGATATGAACTTAGAGTTCACCAAATCTCTGAGATTACCAAACTACATTATGATTTTTCCTTTTGAGCTTGTATTTGGAAGAATTACTCATGTAAATTTTCAATTTCCACCCTTGTGCTTCCATCTAGATCATCTATTGGATCATAGGCACTGGAAGCTTTATCGATTTGGGACTTAATTGAGTCCATCATATCCTTTATGCTTTTCGTGGATCCGAACCACTTCATGCAAAACTGGAAAAAAAAATTGGCTTCCACCACGCAACCTTGTACATCCTTAATATTTTCTTGAAATTTATTGTGTTCACTAGCACACTTCTCCATGACATCCATCAACTTCCTATCATTTATCTTTTTCTCTACTTCTTTCTCTAACTTTTCTTTCAAACCACTAGCATATTCCTTAAAGGAATCAAGTAAAAATTTCAAATTTTCCATATCGGAGAGGGTGTTGTCAATGACAGCACTGGGTATGGCCTATGCAAAACCTTCACAACCTCACCAATCATTTCTTCACTCTTCTAATATGTCTCAATGATCTCTTTTTGGGAAAATGCATGTAAATCATCCCCTAATTGAAGCTTGTGAAGGGGCAAGATCTTCTCCATGTCCAAATTCCCTTGTTGCATAGGTGGTTGTAATAGCTGGGTGAAAACTACAAGCTAGAACTATAATTGCGTGCTTAGCAATTTTTTCGAAGAATCTTCGAAGGTACTAGAGGATTCACAAGTAGTCTTCACATTGTCTTATGTAGTTTTCTCCTTCAAATCATTTTCTTTGTCACCAGTATCAACTAGTGTCTCCATTTGCCTCTTCTCTTTTGCATCATCGCTCTTCTTCTCAACATTATTTTTAGCATGTCAACATTTCTAATAGATTTATTTGTGTTATCTAGAGGAGTGACTATCTCTGGTTGGTCTTGAAAATTCTCAACATTTCTCTTAGATACGGGAGGAGGTGTTTGATGATCTATTGAAGTATCCTCCTTTGCAATGT
The DNA here is from genome assembly GCA_007258455.2 of Sequoia sempervirens. Lineage (NCBI taxonomy): Eukaryota > Viridiplantae > Streptophyta > Pinopsida > Cupressales > Cupressaceae > Sequoia > Sequoia sempervirens. The sequence continues at coordinate 53,091 of VDFB02256768.1, read as the reverse complement.
CTTCTCTGATAGCTGCTTCTCCTTCAAAATTTTCCTCTACTGCTATGTTTTCCTTTGAAATTTCTTCCACATTAGGAAGATCATTATCTTGTACATTTCCTTCTTTAGATCCATGCTCATGTTGTGCTTCTTCTATAACATTCACATCCAGAGCAGGCATCTTAGTATGCAATTCTTTTTTGCTTTTTGAAGTCATTCCCGGCCTTTGAGATAAGTCTACAACTCTCTCTACAGACCTACAAACTCTTTTCAGAGCCTCTTGAGATTATTTGGATCTCTAATCATGAAGTTTGTTATAAATTTGGAATAGATTGAATAACCCAAAGAAATTTTTAAGAGAAAATCAAAGTTACATAAACTAGAAAAACATAAGAATTCAAACCAAGACTCTGAGAGATTATGTACTAGATGAAACAAACATTTAAAGATATCACAGTGGCATATGATGATCCCATTTCTATTTTCTATGATAATACAAGTGCAATTAACATTTCAAAGAATCTAGTGATGCACTTGAGGACAAAGCATATATTTATCATATATCATTTCTTGAGAGAGAAGGTCATGGAGAATGAAGTAAAGCTTGAATATGTTTCAACGAAGGATCATATTGTTGATATTTTCACAAAGGCTTTTCCTAAAGATACTTTTGAGTATCTATAATTTAGGGGTTATTGCCCCTCCTTTCTCAAACTAGATGCATGGAGATGCATCATTCCAATGGATCTATGGATCTATCTTTCTTCTGGGCTAATGTTTTGGTGGAAACCTCTCAAGGGGAGCAAGTAGTATCAGGTGTTGTCATTATGAGTATTTTGTTTTTCATGTCAAAGGAGAAATCAATTTAAAATATTATTTTACCTTTTCCATTTATTTCAAAGGGGGAGAAGAATCATGTGAAAAAGGAAAGGAAGAATGGGAGAAGAAGCATGTGAAAGGAAAGGAAGCGTATAAGAAATTATCTACTAAGGGGAAGGAACAAAAAAGTGTATTCAAAGCTTGTATGTTGTCTTTGATGGTTTTTCATATCATGTGTTTCCATCAATGACAAAGGGGGAGATTATTGCAAGAATGGAAAGATTGAAGGTGTTGTCATTGATGTCAATCGGTCAACTGGTTACCAACTAGTTGTTGTATATGTCGATGATATTGAGAAAATTGTAATGAAGATATGTTACAGGTGTTCAGTGGTTGCTCTAGGTTTTGGTCCAGATTTACTCCTATGTTTGTGCGGTTCAAACATGTTGTTCATGGTTGTTAGAAGATGTTATATCCATATTTTTAGTTGTTGATTTGTTGTACAGTGCAAGTTGTGTTCACCGGTTGTGAACTGTGGTTTTTTGTGTTTCTGGTTGAGGTCCAAGAGAAATTATGTTGGTCCAAATTTCTCTTTGATTAAGTCCTATGACTTTTGGTTCTAAATTTGAGTTTCCCTTATTGTATTAAAGATAATTTTGGCACTTGGAAAGTTTGTGCGTAATGGTTCTATGTGTTTTGTACTGGTTTGGCCAACCTTGTGTGAAATACTACTTTCGAGGTTGATGGAGCGTGTTGGATCTATGTGGGTCCCTATGAAGCATGTGTTTGGGTCACCCTCATTCTAATTCCACCCTATAATTTTTTGGTGCTGACCTAATTTGAATTTGGATTTGGATGGCCGACTTTCGATATGTTTCAAATTTGAAGATGTTATAAATGCAAGATGAGTTAAGTGATAGAAATATACAAGAGCGAAGAAGAAGAGCAATAAGAGAAAAGAGAAAGTGCAGTTTGGTGTGGCATTAATTCTATTCAGTAAGTGTGTGTGTTGCGAGTGTGGAAGATTAGTGTGAAGCTTAATGCTGAGTTTATGGATGTAGTGAGAAGAAGGTGAACTCTATCATTCAAGCAAGTAGATTGAGTTAGTGTGGTGGAATCCTTTGTTGCATTGGGATTGTAGTCTCTTTGTAACAAGTATTCTTTGTCTTCTTTGTATCTCTATGGCAGTGAGCCCTTTGGGTTGTTAGCCCTATTGGACAGGGAGTCCTTGCTTCGGATAGTGAGTCCTTGTTTCAGGCAATGAGCCTTATTTTAGGCAGTGAGCCTTTTTGTAATCGATTTTGATATTCTCTATAGTGTGAGTTAATCCTCACCATGGTTTTTCCCTCATTGGGTTTTCCATGTATATCTAGTGTTATTATGTTTATGTGTTGGATTTGAGTTTTTACATTAGCATTTTATGATTAATCATTTAATCAGTATTAAGTGTTAGTTCTAATGATTGAATTAAAGGTTTAATTCTGCGACAACTAATTCACCCCCCTCTCAATTGTCCTATTCAACAAGTTTAACTTTTGAAGATGGAATCAAAGTACTAAGAGAGTTGGAAATTTTATGATCAGCTTCGACTTGCAAATAAATTTTTGCATCCACTTTAATCATATAGACCTTGTTATTATATTTTCACTTCATTGTACGGTGAAGAGGAGACAAGAATCCCTTCATGGCATGAATCCACGATCTAATAAGAAGAAGATTATATGATAACGAATTCAACATGACATGGATAAGGGTAGACAAATTTGTTGGTCCTAATTTAATGGGTAGTGTGATTGTACCCAATGGTTGCATACCAACAAATTATCAAAGCCACGAATAGAAAGATTATCAGGTTTTATGAGAGATGAATCCACACCGATCTAATCTATTATCCATTAGAGTATGCCTAAATACATGATTATCATTAATATTGATACAAATCATGAGAGAATCATATTGGTTTTAGATTTCAAGAGGAAGTAATTCATGTTGAGGGAATGTAATGTCCAACTTTTTTGTATGTATACAATCAAACAAGGTCGATACATCATTCAGTTTGGAAGAAGGTGGTGCAATGATCTTCAGTAAAGCCTCTTGAAGCACCTCATGGCATGAAAGTGAGGTTTGAATTAAGTCCCAAAGAGATATCTTATTTGTATTATTATGAAGTTTCTCAACGAGATCATACTCTTTTCCCATATTTTAAGGAGGACAAAGTGCTAGAGGGAGATATCCTTGAGGGAATCGAATGGAAGTGGGAGTGGTTTGTATTTGTTTCGAGTGTTGTATGTGTGAGCAATTGTATGATAATATGGTTTTTGTGACAAAATTTGGTGTATATAATTGGTTTGAGTGAGTTGTTTTACAAAGTTTAGGATATGATTAGGAGGTTTTAGTTGGTTTGATGGAGGTCCAATAATGAGATCAAGTTGAGTTTGTGGTTGAGGAACATGGGAAGGAGGACGAAAAATATTTGATGGTTTTATAATTTAAACTGAGTTAAATATTTGTTGACAATCCTCTATTAATGGGGGATCCAATGTGAGTTTTGAATCATCATCTATGTAAGACACCTTACTAACATTCAAAGGAGGAATGGGTAAAGCAGTGTTAAGAAAGATATCAATGATTGTATCCTCTTGCACCAAGATATTATCACAAGTAGGAGAGATAATGGGAGAGGGACAAACATGAGTTTCATGATTACTTGAAGAATGAAGATTAGGTAAAGTGATGTTAAGAAAGGTATCAATGATTGCATCCTCTTACACCAAAATATCCTCATGAGAGATAGATATTGGGAGAAGGATAAAAGAATAACAAAATAGGAGAGATAAACTCACTTTCACATTCTTATAATAAAATTTCTTGAATTTTCTTAAAAAATTTGGAAAATAATAAATTCATTATGAAATAGGATAATTCAATGAATTAGGTGAATTAGGGCCAAACTGGAAATATAAAGAAGAATTTGAAAGTTTCAAGACAAACTGTTAGAAACCAGGACCAGATCTAAGCAAAGGCTATAGAGCAAGGTCTAACATAGAAAATTGAGGTGAAATTGGTTGGATAGGGGTGATGACGCCCTAGTTAGATATCTCAGGTTTAATTTCTTGCATAGTTTAAATTTTTTTGTAAGTTTTTTTTTGTGGCAATCTAGGTCTAAAGTCTGTCAGAGCTTAGGAAATCATTATGCCCTAATGTGATGATTAGAGGAATATGAAGGCATGAATGATATATTTTAAGCATTCAAAGGAGTTTATGGATAAAATCAACTTCACATATTAATTCCTCTAGCAGGTGGAAGATAGAATAAAGTGTTGGGAAGACAAATATTTTGATGAAATGATAAAAGAATGTGTTTATGTTTATGTTTTTGCAAATAACAAAGTGCCTTAAATTTTTTACTTTTTTGATGTAAATATACAATATTTACAATTTTTTATGAAATAACTTAGATCTACTATCCTAAACAAGGAAAGTAAGATCTAATACAATTAAATTAAATTAAAATGCTTTGCAAATATTATCTAAATTGAATTCACCAAGGTGTTTAATGTTGGATGAATGATAGGTTCAAATGCTTAATTTTCAAAATGAAAGAAATACATATCAATAACAATATATGGAGATAACCTAGGTTTTTTTAATCAATATTCAAAATAAATACTAATAAATCAAAAAATTAAAGTGTAAGATATGTTGAGTTCACCAAAATGTAATGGCTAAAAATGGATCTAGGGCTAACACTAACCTAAATCACATTATTCAACTTTAGTCATTCACGGGACACAAAAATTATCATAAAAGACCACTTGGCTACTATCCTCAAGGAAGAGCCATAATGGTTGATCAGGATTTTGGTCCCCTTTTGTGATTTGGAAGGATGAAATGATGTGATGTGTGATTTATGATTACAAAATAGGTCAACTATGCAAGTACAAAAAAATGTAACTAATTCACAAAAAACACATAATTGATAAACAAAAATATGAAACAAAAAAGTAGAGAGCAAGATCTGAGAAAATTGCTATCCAAATTTGGGATCAAACTATCTAGACAAGGGTGTGGAACCCCTAGAATGGAAATTATATTTTTTGGAGTTTCAAAGCCTGAATAGGAGCATCACAGTGTGTAGGTGGGTCCTTGTTTGAATCAACTTCAAAACTTCATTTTCCAATGAATAGTTGATCTTACCCTAATTTGATGAAGGAATGTTCTTGTATGTCTAATCTTGATTTGAGGTCTTCAATATTCTACAAATCCACTTCAAATTTGCACCCTACAAGAAAGAGAAGAGAGGAAGGGTTGTGTTGTATGGGGGATTTCCTAATTCATACCCCAATTTGGTATTTCCACCTCCACAACAACTATGATGATGTTGGATAAAGAGTGCTTACCCTAGGTAGGGCAGAGGCAAATAGATAAAAACAAATAATAAACCACAATGTTGCAACTTACCATTCAAATATGAATTCCTTGATGGATTGAAGTTATTTGGTACATCTCATTCAAGGAGAACTTGATAGTTGATTGAGGATCCTGTAAATGTTAGTACTCATAATGATAATAAACGTAAAATATGACACATATTTCTTATGCATGAGCATGGATTTTATGATGCATTGCAAACATGATCTTAAGTGATGAAATTGGTGTACAATGTTGCTTATTCTACTCTTGAATTTTCCTTAATTACTTTTTAGGATTCTCAATTGATATTAAAATTTGCTTCTTCCCTTACTAGATGTTCAAACGGTGAAAGAGACTTATATTTATATGAGTTTCAACATTTCTCACGATAATTATTTTGAAAAAGAAAGATCGAAAAATGAATTTAAATTTGTAAATATATTAATGTTGATAATAAAATATTTAAATTTGGGCCAAAATAGGGTAGACGAGGGTGAGGGAACCCTTGATTGGACCTATTTTGAATTTTGAGTGCTCGTTAAATAAATGATTAAATTGATTTCCCAAAATTACTTTGATTTTTCAAATACAAAAATAAAACAAGTAAGTAATAAGCATAATTAGGCTCAAGCACTTAAGGAGGAGCCAAACATAGTGTGAAATTTTCAAGGGTGATAATTTATGATGCTAAACTTGTATGATTCAAAATCTAGTAGATTTTGTTATCAACAATTCTATTATCAATACTTTTGTTATCAACTTTGAGTTGCAATTTCATAATGTAATAAATAAAATATATTCAATCAATTAGATGGATTCTTGAGTTGATATTTTATTAAGATAATGTGAGATTATAGCCACCCAAGCAAGGGCCACTGGAGATAACTGTAATAGTCTTAGTAGTTTATATTGTTTGTCAATGATTTGTTAGAATATATAGTTAATAGTTGTGTTCCTTGCTTTGATTTAAATTGTTAAGTAGCAATCATTTGATTATCAATGGCTATTTAATAATAGTTGCATCAATAAATAATTATAGCATAATTGAAGCATTTGGTTACTATCCCAATAGGATTATCTACCTATAGCAACTATCAAATAGTTAAAGTTTATAAGATAGACTTTACTTTTAGCCAATTTTACCTTCAATCAAGTATTTTATGCACAACCTCTAGGAAAACTTAGAAATCCTTAACTAAATATACATAATGGGTACGATCCAATAAAAATATGATTCTCTAGTTGACATAATTAAATTTAGCACACTTAAGTTAGCAAGTTGCCTAATAAGGGATTTGTTGGTCCCTTTAGTCAAATACATGCCCCTTCTACATCAATTTATTGGACATATATGGAGTTAGACAAAACTCCTAGTAATGACGAAGTAAAATAATTAAGACAAGACTATAAATTTACTCCAATGAAGTGGAGAGAGAGGCATAATTATGGCATGCATCATGCTAGCACAAAAAGAGAGAAAGAGGGAAACATAGTATAGGGGATTATTAAGGAAATATTCAAAGGAAAAATGACACAAATTTCTTATGTAGGTGATTGGGGTTTTGAACAAAAGCAGAAGAAAGGAAAAAGGAATTTTGGAGTGAAGTTATTCTTATTAGGTAAGGTCTATATTTCTTCTTATGATTTCTAGTTAAGGATTTAATAGGAGATTTCTATGAAATAATTCTTTCTTTTTGAAAAGGATAAAAAGTACCATAGGGCAAAGAGAAAAAATTATTTCAAGAATTTAAATCTTTTTATGAATAATACAGATTATTACTCTATTGCTAGAGCCCATTTCATAGGGAATTTTTTGCTCTTCTCATTTATTTTTCTATGGATATTTTCATATATTTTATATGGTTTATGTAGTGCATATCGATATGCATTATAATTCTCACTTCAATATGAATCCTATAGTAATGCATGTTTTATGACCAGAAAATGTAGTTTATGTATATGCATATACATACACATGTACACATAAACATACATACATATTGTGTTATGATACCTTAAAGGATCTAAATATTGTAACAAAATAACTTGCACAATAGAATAATATGATAGGAAATATGCTGCAAATTCTTGATAATAACTGAGAATAACAAGTCACTTCGAGGGGGAAAACCTCCAAATATCACTAATGAGGACACAATTCATAATATGATATGAAAATTAGACTCACTTTCTTCTATATATACCTTATTTGTGCTTAATATATCACCCAGACCGACTTAGATAACCCTTTATAAGCCTTGGGATGACCTAATTAACTAAATAACAATATAATAATGCTAATACAACTTAACTAAGAGTTAAAATAGCCACAAGCCAACTATTTATAACCTTGTGCTCTCTAATATTAAGGGTGTAGTATGCCCCCATTCAAACAAGCAATGTCTTGAATTCTAATCAAGTTTGGATGCTTTTTAATTAACTCCTTGTCCTCCTATGTAGCCTCTTCAATTGGTAAATTCTTCCATTGGATGATATATTGAGTGAGCGTTTTGATCCTTAGCTTTCTTGAGCATTTTTTAAAAACTCTAATCCTTTGCTTGTAAGGTTACAATCTCAAGAAAACCCAATCCCCAATGGTCTTCTTGTTGCTCCATTCAATTTTGTTCCATGGTTGGATTCTCTTTGAGTCTTGAAATTACTTTTTGTTGATGAAGCATGTAGTCCTTCATAATGTGAAATCTTGGTGAAACCTTCAATTATTATTTGATGGAATGAAGATGATATCCATATAGTGCCTAAATGGAGACATATTTAATGAACTATGAAAGGAATTTTTATACCACTTTTCAATTAGTGGTAGCCAATCTACCCATTGATATTGTTTACCTAAAGTGAAAAAAACTAGATATCCTTCCAAACACTTATTAACAACCTTAATTTTCCCATTAGATAGAGAATGGTATGAAGAATTATGAGCCAATTGAGCACCTAACCATGAGAGATTTTTTTTCTAAAAGTTACTAGCAAAGATAAGATCATGGTCACTAACAATAACCTTAGGTATACCACGTACTTTTGAATTTTCTCCAAAAATTCTTTTTCCACTGTACTTGTTATAAATAATATGATAATGCAATAAAATGTGCATATTTAGTGCTCGGTGATCCATTACTACCATGATGAAATTCTTACCATTAGATCTTGGAAGCCCTGTGATGAAGTCCATAGTGACCACTTCTCAATGTTGGCTAGTAATAACTAAGGGTTGCAAGAGACTAGGTGTCTTAATTATCTACCATTTATTTCTTTGACAAATCAAATATTTGGCCACAAATTTTTGAACATCCCCTTTTATCCCTTCCCAAAATAAGGGTTTCTTGACCCAATGATATGTCTTCAAAAATCCTAAATGACCACCAACTAGCAACTCATGAAGCTCTATGAAAATATTTTATTTGAGAGAGGAATTCTTGCAAAGACACAATCACTCTTTATACCATTAAACATATCCCTTCCAACAAAACTTATCTGAATTGCTAGGATCACTCTGTAATTGTTAAATGAGATTACTTGTAGCAACATCATTTTTCCACTCTACTTTAGCTTCTACTACCCAATCTTCTTCTAATATTAAAATGATACACAATAAAGCTTAATCCTTCTCATCCTTCCTAGATAGTGCATCTTCCACAAAAATTTCTTTCCCTATTTTATATACAATCTCAAAGCCATATGCTAATATCTTAGTGACCCACTTTTGTTGCTCTTTAGAAGATAATCTTTATTCCAAAAAATATTTTAGGCTATCATGATCCATCTTAACCTTGAAGTTTCTACCCATTAGATAAGGCCTTCATTATTTTATTGCATGAAATATAGCTAACATTTCCTTCTCATAAATAGGTTTGAGTTGATTCTTACCCTTTAATTGACAAATCTCAAAAGCAATGGGTTGACCCTCCTGCACAATAATTTCTCCTATATCATTTCTAGAAGCATCACATTCCACAATAAAATTCTTGGTGAATTTTGGAGCGGCAAGCACTAGAGTCGTACATATAGCCTCCTTCAATCTTTCAAATGTTACATGGTGGATTCATTCCAATTAAAAGAATCCTTCTTCAATAAAGTTGTGAAAGTTGTTGTTATATGACCATAATTATTCACAAATCTTCTATAGTATCTATTCAATCCCAAGAAACCCCTCAATTTCCTAATGGTTTTGGGAACAATCCATTCCATGATATTCTTAATTTTGTTAGGATAAACCTTTACTCTTTCATTTGAAACTATGTGTCCTAAATAATCCACCTCATTGAGACCAAAAGTACACTTGGACAACTTAGCATAGAGTTGATGATCTTTGAGAACTTGTAATGCTTGATCTACATGTTGCAAGTTTTCTTCCCATGCCTTGCTATAAATCAATATATCATCAAAGAACAAGAACCCAAGGAAAATTAATTTTTCAAAATGGGATGCTTGGATAATGAAACAATGGTTTGGGATTAAAGCCCTCCCTTTTGGAGGATCAGGAAACGCCTCAATTTTACACTGTAGCCTTAGAATCGACAGTTCCTTGTCCTGAAAAAGGCATTTGCTCCTCTCCTTCCACACCTCCCATAAAATCATTGAAGGACACAACACCCATAAGTCCCCAAAGAGAGAGTTCTGATAATAAGTAGACCAGGCATTAAGAAACTCTAATAACGTACTGGGGAAGGCAGTAAACCAATGCAACCTCGTGCACAGCCAGCTCCAAATCTAATATGTGATTTGCAATTTAAAAACAAGTGGTATGATGTTTCCTCAGCCTCTTGGCATAGTGGACATCTAGATGGTCCATGATAACCCATTTTAATAAACCTATCCCCAGTAAGGACCCTCCCTTGTGCTGTTGCCCATGCAAAAATGCTTGCTTTTGGGAGGCATGCTTTATTCCAGCATAAACTTGTTGGAACAATCAAACTTTCATCACCTAAAGATGACAAAATAACATATCCTATTTTGGCCAAATAAATCTCACTTGGAGATGCATCCCAACATAGGCGATCACTCCCCTACCTGCACCAAATTCTTCTTTTTGATAATTCTTGCTCGAAAGCTTCTATTTCCTAGACTTCAAGATCTAGATTTCTCATAGATTTCCACACATGAAGACCCTCGGAAGAGTTGTCAGAGAGGTCTAAATAATCACAAACTTTTGAGCCCCAAACTTGCTTCATTCTTTCCCTTATTCGCGAGAGCACAAGGTTCTCTGCCAAGGCTGGGAGACCTTCCCAGGAGTCTTCCCAAAACATTGCCTATTTTTCATCCTTAATTTCCCATGTAAGATAATCTGTGATAAGATCCCTAGAATTCTTGATGAAATTCCATATGCGGGACCCGTTTGGTAAACATTTTGCTACCAAAAAACAATAGGGGTCTGCTTCCAGATATTTTTCTCTTACTATCTTCACCCATTTAAGATCAGGGCAAGAGTGAATAGCCCAAGCTAATTTTTCCCCCAATGCCTTGTTTTGCAAAAGAAGATTCCTCAAGCCAACACCATCACGCTCTCGTTTCTCACAAACCTTCTACCATTTTATAAGGGAGAATTTATTTTGATGTGAGTTTCTTTTCCAGAAAAAATCCTTCATTACATGATTCAGGGCCTTGCTCGTACCCACTGATAGCTGTAAAAAAGACATTGTGAAAATGGGAAGAGTAGAAATGACAAATTTCAACAATGTTAATCTTCCCGCCCAAGAGGGCCACCTATTTTTCCAAGAGGATACTCGTTCCTTACATCGTACCACCATAGAATTCCATAAATTTCTGCTTTGAGAGCCCTTTTCCAATGGGAGCCCTAGATATTTACATGGTAATTCACCCTTCTTGAATCCTAAGATTCACAAAATTTGAATTTCAGAAGGGCAGCTTGAATTAAAGAAAAAGACCTCAGATTTAGCCTTACTTACCTCCTTCCCAGAAGCCCGGAAATAATCCTCTAGAAAACATTTTAGCCTTTGTGCTTCTCTGATTGATGCAACACCAAACAACATTCTGTCATCCGCAAAATACTAATGAGTAATATTGGGAAGGCTGCTAGTTACTTGTAGACCCTCAATCCAACCAGACCACTGTGCCTTTTCAAATGATCTCCCCAAGGCTTCAACCATTATAATAAACAAGGAAGGAGATAAAGGATCTCCTTGCCTCAAGCCTCTTGAAGTAGTGAAGTAACCCTCCGGAGATCCATTGACCAACACAGAGAAGCGCAAGCTAGCCACCCACCCAAAAATTCAGTCTAGCAAATCCTTTTGAAAGCCAAAGGTTTCCATTACCTTGAACAAAAATCTCTAGTTTACTCTGTCATAAGCTTTCTTAATATCCAACTTCAACAGCATCACCAGTTTCTTTAATTTTTGGACCGATTGAATGACTTATTGAGCAATTATCACCCCATCCAAAATTGAACTGCCAAGAACGAAGCCTATTTGTTCCTCAAAAATGATTGAAGGAAGAATCTTCTTCAATGTATTAGCTCACTTTAGCCAAAATTTTATAAATCATATTACACAGAGAAATTGGGTGGAAATCTTCCCAAGAATCTAGCTTCTCCTTCTTCGAGATAAGAGCAATTAAAGTATTATTAGCTTCCTTAAGCACTCTTCTAGTACTTCTTGAGTCTTCTAGCGCCTCCCAAACATCCCTTTCCCAAACATCCCTTCCAAAAAATCCCCAACATTTCTGAAAGAACGCTGCAGGAAACCCATCCGGCCCAGGAGGCTTCTCTGGTTGCATCTCAAAGACTGCCTCTTTCACTTCAGCTTCAAAAAACTTAGCATTTAATGCTTCCATTTGAGCTTGAGAGATCAACTTCAAGATGGATTGCAATGAATCCTTTTGTGACTCCAAGTTTGATCCCTCCCAATTGTTAAGAAAATTCTGAAAATAAGAAATAGTTGAGGCTCTAATCTCCACAATATCCTCCATCAGACAGCCATCTGAAGGTTTAATACAAGAAATTTTATTATGTTGCCTCCTAGCCTTTGTAGAATTGTGAAAGAATTTTGAATTTCGGTCCCCTACCTTTAACTAGATATCCCTAGATTTTTGTCACCAAAAGATCTCCTCTTTTGCCAAAATATTTTTTTTTTGGAAAGCTCTTATTCTTTCTTATAACAAGCATCATTCATCCCATTATTCATGATTTCTTCAGCCAGGAGAGCCAACTCACTTTCCGTTTGAAGTTTCTCTGCAAAAATATTCTTGAAACAAACCTTATTCCATTGTTTGAGTTGTTGTTTCACATATTTTAACTTTGTAACCACATTAAACATACTTGATCCCCTCGAGAGCACTCCTTCCACCACGATTCCATCATACCCAAGACTTTAGGGTCCTTAAACCACATCATTTCAAATTTGAAGGACAACGAATCAGTCCCTTCTCCCCAACTATTTGGAGTTGCACTGGAAAATGGTCAAATCCACTCCTAGAATTGATTTTGATTTCAAAAGAGAAAGGGAAGAGGCTCAAATTTCCTTTGAAGAAGAATCTATCGAGCTTCTCCACTATGCTACCAAACCCTTTCCTTTGATTTGTCCATGTGAAATAGCCATTGCCTGTTGGAATCTCTAATAGAGAATTCCTTTCCACAAAACTACAAAATTTGAGTTGAGATTGCAAGATTTTCCCTAAGCCGCCCTTTTTGTCTTCTTGCCAGAGAATGGTGTTGAAGTCTCCTCCAAGAATGCAAAATTCTTGATTCAACCCACTCAAGACCCCATCCAGTTCTAGCCAAACCATCCTTTTTTGAATACTCAAAGAAGGACCATAGATGTTTATCATATTAAATTGAAGGTTTGAGATCAAACTCCTTACCTTGCAAACCAGCCAATGTTGACTCGAGTTCAAGGTCTCCACTAAAATTGATTGAGGTTTCCAAATGATTATTAGACCCCCAGAAGCACCCTCCGCTTCCACACTATCCCATTTCCACAACTTCAGCTTCTTACCAAAATTAACAAGGTCCAAGCCACCCAATTTTGTTTCTTGAAAAACACAAACTTCTACTTGCAAAACTTCTAAATGGCGCATGATGAGGCTCCATTTGTTAGGGGCGCATTTAAGCCCCTAACATTCCAAGTTAAGAGCTTCATTGTTGTTCAAGAAGTGCATCACCCTTCCCTACTTTAATCATTAAGTTAATCTTTTGTTGGCTGCTAGCGTCCCCATCCCATTTCCTCTTATCTTGGTTAGGAATTCTACCCTTCTTTCTATGTTCACCACAATCAGGTGTTAATTTTAAAATATCCCTTCTATGAAATCCTAACCTAGTTTTAGCTGCCACCAAACCTTTAGACAACTTCTTTTTCTTTCCTAATTGCAGGCTAAGCATTTCCAAAGCTCCTACCCCTTCTTCCACCACCATATTCTCTAAGCCTTCAAAGTCATACGCTTCATCCAATGCCCCGGAGTTTTCTTTGGCCGCCACCGCTAGTTCCACAAGTTCCCTCCCCACTTCTATCAGAGATTCTAGCTCCACATTTCGACAATCGCCCCCCAGTATGTCCAATGCCTCAAAAATCTTCTCATCTAGGACCGCATTCTGATCCTCCAACCCCTTTTGATTCTCCTATAGCTCATCCACCCCATTTGACTTTGCATCTATTAATGGACTTGTCAAATCATGTAAAGAAGCATCAACCAAGGTTTGTTCATTCCAGTGGATAGTGCTAGAGAATCTCGTATGTGCTTGGAATGCTTTTTCAAAACCCTTGCCTTTGGATATACAAAAAAGGTTGTATCATCTCCTAAATCCTTGACCTTCGACCTATGAACTCCTTCTGAAATGACCAAGGAATTGGATTTCCCCGCTCCATCTTTTGGTTTCCTGCACCTCAAAGATTGAACCAAATTGTTATGAGTGAAAGTGTCTCATTCCAACTTTTGAATCCAGCTTCCATAGTCTGTTCAGATTTCAATCTCACCCCATATGTTCTGAACTGGTGCATTTTCAATACAAATTCACACATATGTTTGGTTTTTCTTTTCCAACTTCCTTTCCTCTACACAAAACAAGGTGCCCAATTGATTCCCTATTTCCTCCAAGATAGTGGGAGCACAATATTCCTGAGGGAGATTAGGAAAAATATACCAATCTTGAAGGGTTTCAACCTCATGGTTAGTCGGGTTGAAACCAACCCTCCACTGCCTCAGGTAAAAACCACACCCATCTAAAACCCAAACACCATTAACAAATTCATCCCTTATACTTCTAGAAGGGTAGGTTACCAAAAAGAAACCATTTTGAAGCATTTTAAATTGCAAGTCAAGCCCCCAATGCTCTTTCCACCATTTGACCAAATAGTCCCAATTAAAATCTTCTCCATACCATTTTCCAATTAGTCCTAGATTTTCTAGGCGTAAAACCTCTGCTTGAAGTTTCAAAGAGCTAATTACCACTTTGGCTCTTTCTCATTTTGCTTCAACCCCCGATTGTGAACCGTGTTGACCCCAATCCTCAACTAAATCGTCTTCCCTTTCTTCCTCCCATTCCTTGGTAGGCATCTTCTTTTGCCAAACCATTCCACCATTACCGTTTCTGTGATTAGGGTTTCTTCTAGGACCCTGTCTACCCAACCAGGGGAGTCTTCCTTGACCTCTTTTTTTTCCATTCTACTGTCATGGCCAACGAAAAGCTCCATTTCTGTATTTTCCACTGCTTTGGAAACCTCTAGAGACATATTCCCCTTTGCTCAGATGATGAGTCCCTTGACCCTGTTCTTATAGAAAGCGACCATTCTAAATATTATTCTGAGGTTGGGCACATCTCTCTTCCTTCCAAATATGCTCATTGTTCCCTCTCTAATTTCCCCTGGGGCCCTCCTGTCCTCTTCCCCCATGCCAAAATTCATCAGACTGTTGTTGACCTCCATGACCGTTGCAGAGCTCATTCGCCATACTTTTTTTCTTCCTTAATTTAAATTTGATGATAACTTGATCTAAGATATAACTTTATAAAATACAAATATTTATTCAATTCATCTAGCAAATCAACAATGTCTGGAATAGGATGCTTATTTTTATGGTGTACATTTTGATCACTCTATAGTTTGGGCACATGTACCAATTTTCATCCTTCTTAGGTACCATCACCAAGAATGAGGATTAAGCACTTTGGCTATGCTTGATATTTTTTTCTTCTAGCATCTCCTCAACAATGTTTTCAATCTCACATTTTTTTATATATGGGTACCTATAAGGCCCGATATTGGGTGGTTGGATCTCTATAACTAGTTGTATGGAATGATCAAGATCCCTTTTAGGAGGAATTCCTTTAGGCATATCTCTAAAATCTACTGAGTGACAATCAATAATTTCTTGTAAATTTGTATGGATGGGAGCATTACATTAATAGGCTTCTAATGAGCATAATTGGGTCACAAATCCATCATATCCTTTATTAAACAACTTTTTCATTTGATGGGAACTTACAATTTGTGGGGACTTTGCCTTCAATCCTCTTAGCTCTACTTTATTTCCTTATGATTTAAATCTCATGAAAATTTCTTGGAACCTCATCTCAGTTGTTCCCAATGTAGTAATCTGTTGTACTCCAAAAATAATATCTATCGCACTCATGGAGATGGCATACATTAAACTATCAAGGTGATAATCTCTCATCGATAATTTAATGCTATGACATTTTCCAGAACAACTAATAGTACCATCATTTGCAATCAACACCTAAAACTCTAAAGCTAGATATATAAAAAATTAGATGAGTAGCCAACACTTTTTTGATAAAATTATGAGTACCACCCATATCAATCAACATTATCACCTTTTTCTTCTTTAAGAAACCCACTAGGTACTTGAGATTTTGTGGGGCACTAAAAATGGAGAGTACATGAAAATAAATTATTGGTTGGGAGTCATGTGATTCCTCATATGACTCTTTATCACCCTCTAATATTGCTTCCTCCTCTTCTTCCTCACTTAGACATTCAATATAGAACAATTTCTTTTCACTGCATTTATGTTCGTATTTTCTATCACAATTGAAACACAACCCTTTTTCTCTTTTCTCCTTAATTTATTATGGATTCAACCTAGTAGGTTGAGGTAACGAATGTGTAGGAGATCTTCTTTCACTTACATTTACAATCCATTGTCACCCATTGACCAAAAACTTCTCCTCAAGTTGTATTACATAAGTATCGCTTGTGACAAGGATTGTAGTTGGAAAAAATGTACCTCGTATTTTATGTGATCCTTTAAACCTCATAGAAATAATTCCTTCAAATTTAATTTTTTCATATTCTCCACTCTTAGACAAAGGGTTTGAAATTGTCGAGTATAGTCCTTGACCATACTTGTTTTCTTTAATTTAGTGAGAGTTGGCAAAAGTATTTATCTATAATTTTTTTGATAAAATAAGCATCATTTACAAGAGGTGTTGTACCTAGACACAAAAGACCCCAAGGGAAAAGAGTTAAGCAAAACAAAAACCAAAATCAAAAGGCCATAAGGAACTTAATTCTAGTAGTTGATACCATGTTCAATTGTCTTCTCGTGCTTTTTTATCTCCTCTCGTAGGATGAAACCAAGAGTGACAATATAGTGATGTATGACTTTTAGGGTAAATAAATAGATGCCATTAAGTTTCCTCTCTAATTTTTCCACCCTAATCGACAAATCCATGAAATATTGGGATATATTCTCACAATTGGTACATTTATCTTTGTTGTGCTCTTTACTAGGGGTGGATTCCTCCAAGTCTTGAAGCATGATATTAAATTATAGATATAATCTTAGGCCATCAACATCTTCCTCAAATTCCTCAAAATCATCATTACTTCTACCATCATTTTCCTTAACCTATTCAAAATCATCACTAGATATATTTTCCATAGTAATGTTAGAGGCATGTTTACCAGCCAATCTATGAGATCATTGTACATTAGGGCTAGTGTATTCAACCTCAATTGTTGAGTTAGCTTCCTTTTTACTATTTTATTTATCCATTTTCTTATTTTTATCTCCAATCTCATCCTCTTGGGAGGTATCCTCTTCCACAAAGAAGTTTGCAGTGGATTTATTTTTATTTTTTGTTGGGTGATTCTTCACATTTGTGTTAGGCCTTTTTCCATGAATTTTTGGGGTGTGTTTAAGGTCACACAACCCAACAACAACAATAAATTTTTGGATTAGAGTTTTCTAGGGTTTTGTTAGATTGGGTTACAGATAAGAGGACTTTAATTTAGGTCCAAGGGTTGCTTTCTTAGTAGGAAAAATCCACTTTCCTTTTGAAGAGGGATTGATAGTTTCTTCATTATGAGGGTTTGGGGGCTTCCAAAAGGAGAAGGAATGACAAAGGGTTCTTCAACTAGGCAGCCTGTAGTGGGCTTGGGAGGACATAGAACAAGATGGAAATGATGCAGTATAAGAATGATTGGTGGAGTAGAATGGGTTGTTTATTTTGGTTTTTAGTTGTCATATCAATGGTCTCTTTCACAAAAATCTCAAGAGAGGAAATTAGTAGAAGGGTAAGCAAATTAGCACCCTATTTTTAAAATGGCTTAAAAGAGGGAAGTGATAGAAATAGTAACAAATAAAATGATCCTAAAGCATGACATATTTCATTAGAACAAAGCATGCGAGGATTTTGCTAAATTTTTACCTTGCATGCAACTTAACAGGGGTTTCACCCTCTTTAAAGAACAAGTGCATATTCTCCATATCTTGCACTTTCCTACATATTTTTTTAGCTTTTTCCCATTATACACCAATCCCATGAACTACACTATAACCTCTTTTTAACTTCAAAAGAAATCCCTCCCATTTTAACCTACATTATGTTCCAAGCATTGGAAAACTAGATGGAAAGGTTTTCATCATGACCTCTCTAACACTCCATAAGTGGCATTAAGCCACTTTCCACACATATATGCCATAATATAATGTCATTGAGAAATTCCTCATAGGAGCTTGGCTCCATTCTCATATGTTCTCCACCCATAGTATATTGAAGATAAGGTTGGCAACACTAAAGAAGATTTCCACTGCAGAGCTTTAGACAAGATCAAAAAAAGTGTCTTGTGGAAGTGGTATGAAGTTTTCTAGAAATGGACTTCAAGATTGCCAACAAGGGTTTAGTATGGAGCATTAAATGACAACTTACACTCAAGATAGTAAGAATTGTTGAGTTAAGTCGACCTATTAGATGTTTCTTAAATGTGTCCTTTTAACATCATTATTAGGCTTAATCATCAACTCCCTCATGATAATAGTCTAAATCCCATGATCGAGAGGGTTGGAACATGTTTTTGAATTAGTATAAACCATATTGGGTGGTGGAATCCATATTGTATATGCATAAAAATGGTCATGTCTAAATCCTGGCATTTAATTAAATATTTATTATTTAATTAATTCCTCTACATATGATTAAATTAATTTGATTTAATTTTATGTTCATCCACTTTATTTCTTCCACTTTAATTAAATAAATTCATTTTATTTAATTACCACTTTCTTAATTCCACTTAATTAATTAGATAAATGTCATTATTTATTTAAATTAATCATCACATTTAAGTTTAATTAAATCTTTGATTTAATTGAATTTAATTTCTTTTCTCCAATTTCAAATATTTCTTCTAATTAATTAAATATCTTATTTAATTAATTTCATTTACACAAATTTAATTAAATATATTTATTTAATTAGATATCTTTTAATTTTTTTCAAATCATAATTAAATCTAATTATGAAATCTTCCATTATCTTTTAAATCTTAATAAAATCTTCCATGTCACCTGTAAATAAATAATTGAATTCATAATTCATTATTTATCTTTAAAAATCTTTCCTCAAACTCACAAAAAGATGATTTTAACAATTCATCTTTATCATCTCATCTTATCTCTTTTTACATAAAAGAAAAAAAATCTTGCTTTATGTTTTCTTCTATTTTCTCTTCAGTCTTATCCATCTTCGACCATTCAATCTGTCAAGAATTTTCACAGTCGTTGATCACATCATCCAATCAGAAGCTTTCAAAAATTCTATAAATATCCCTGTGAATCCAAGCACTGGTTACAGACAATACATGTGAATTAGAGATTACTTGCATCTTAGCATTTTAGCATTCTAGTATTGTTATCATCTTTATTTTTTAGCAATTTCGTAATCTTTCATTTCATCAATCATGTTTAGTATCAGCATAAATATGTCTTAACATAGCACTGCATACACGCAATATTCAATCTCGTTCTCTAGGAAGACTGTTTGTTGAGCCTAGCATACAAATCTGAGAGCAAGCTAGAATTGACAAAAACATTGGAGATAGAGGACGATAGGACGACATCAACTACAAAATATTGAGTTTGCATCTCTGTTATTTTAATATTTTGTTTTGATTTAATGTGTTATCGGTGTGTTCTGATTTATTTAATATACATTTGATACACTTCTAAAATCAATCACACACATATCATGGGAAAGCATTTATTTTTTTAATTTCTAGCCATGATTAACTGACTTGTGACTTTGGATTCCACTTTTTTATCATTCCAACTTAATCCTATCGTCAGCATAACATATAGATTAATAATAAGCAATTTCCTCTTGAAAAATTGACCATGTGACCACACAACCCTTCTTTCTCTTCTCATCACATAACCAATGATACCAAATGAATTGATTTGGTTCCAAGTATAATGATGTCATAGCCACCTTCTGTCGACTGTTAGATGATGAAGATCAAAGAACTACTCCATTTGGCAAAGCCAATTGGTTGGATCTTGGCTTTCTCATATCTAACTTGGGTATGAATTGCTTAGGAATAGGATTATTAAAGGGATGACCTTTCTTGAAATCTGATTCAAGCCCAAAGAATTCATGTCCAACAAAAAATCATTATATTCCACCTTTCTAGGTGAGTCTTCTCCCTTATACTCCATACCATGAATAAGTGATTTTAATTCACTCATATCTTTTTATATGTTCCTTTTTATTGATGAAATTTCTTTATTCATCTTCTTTTCCAATGATGAAATTTCACCCTTGACTTTTTTGATTTCATCATTAGGGTTAATATCCTCAATTTTTACCTCACCCATATCAAAATATTTCCCACGTGTAGTAGCATTTTTTTACCTCTTTCTCTTTCTCTTTCTCTTTCTCTTTCTCTTTCTCTTTCTCTTTCTCTTTCTCTTTCTCTTTCTCTTTCTCTTTCTCTTGTTTTAGTTTTTGTTCTTTTTCTTTTTCTTCTTTTTTGTAGCTACTTTTTCTTTAAAAAATTTATAGAAATATAATTTTATAATAAATCACACAAATGAAGTCAAAATACTTTGAATTTTTGTTGTAATTTACCAATTCCTAGGTTGCACTTTCCCAAAAAATCTCCTAAAATTTAGGTGCTTTACAACATTGAGAGCAAATTTGTTGGAAAAACTAATTCTGCAACAAATCATATAACTATACTCCAATTACTCTGGAATTTTTACTATTGGTTCCTCTCTTATTGATTCCAAAACCCACTAAAAATTAGGAATAAATTCAACAAGATTTGGAAGTTATCCACTTTCTTGATAAATTGAGCAAAATCCCTAATTCTATAACAAAAAAACTTAATTCTAATCCAAATTCTCTTAAATCTAGAATGTAGCTACTTGAATATGCTCTTCAAAAACACTTTAAAAATTGGACAAAAATTCACCAAAATATGGGAGATATGTGTTTCACAAATGGCCTCCAAAATTTAAAAAATGTGTTGTCATCACAGTGCCAAGATCATACTCTAATAACACATATAAAACAACTTGAACAATAATGATATAATATGAAATATGTTGAGCCTACCCTTACACTAAAATAAAATAATGAATATAATGACACATAAGTAGAGTCAAAGGCAACAAACTATGAAGTTTCAAAAAATTGAAATCAAGCAAGGTAACAAGGCAGAGGTAGTAGAAGATAAGGGTTTTGGGTTTGAAATTAATGTGTCAGAGATTGTTGACATAGAAATTAAATCCTACTCACACATTTCGATTATAGGTAGAATTTTGGGTGAAAACCCTCAAAGGGAAGTGATCAAAAGATGGATTAACACAAATTGGAATAATGTGGAAGAAATATATTTTATGTCCAAAAATATTTTTTTACTTTTGTTTTTAATGAACCTACCAGAGAGGAAATTTTATCAAAAGGGCCATGGAAATTCATCGAATCATTTTCATCCAAGAATGGGTATTAAATTTTGATCTAAAATGTACAAAGCCCTCAGATCGTTTGTTATGGCTAAGATTGTATATTCTACTACTTAAATTATGGTTCAAGATTGTTTAAAGGAAATCGACAATAGCTTGGGGAAAACGTAGAGGTAGATGTGAAAGATGATGGCTTGATTTTATATGTGTGTGTCAGGATCATTTCCATCTCGATGATCCTTTCTTTTGTAAATCTTAGAACGAGCAACAAAATCTGGAGGTAGAAATTGAAGAAAGGAAGTATTTTTATTTGAGGTGTGGGAGTAGAACACACTACAAAGAGCAATGGAAACACCTTTGAAAAGAATTGGCTTATAAGGCCCTAAAGAATGCAACATCCTTGGATCGATCATTTTCTCCTCTGATGATTCATTCTTCCCTTGCTCCAAAATCCATCTCTTCACCAAAGAATGGGTCATCGATCCTAACAGAGATCAACACAATGGATGATACAGTGAAGCCTATCAATAGCCAAGAGGTGAGACCCTTTGTCCATGAAGCCCAAGTAGAAAACAACTATGGTGATTTTTTTTTGAGCTCAAACTTGAGACAGATGCTTTGGACATCATCAATCTAAGGAAAATAAGTCAATTGGCTACCAAGTTTCTGAATAATAACCCTATGGAAACCAAAACATGTCAAAAATCAAATAAACAAAAAGGGAGGAAGATGGCTTAAGGCGTGAATATGCCTCCATTAGAACCTACTTGTTGTAATCTAGGGGAGAGATCTCCCTTGGAGAACAATGAAAAACAAAACATGGAATGTTTCGGGCTTAAATGCCCCTAACATATGGCATATGATCAAATGCCATTTGCAAAATCAATTGATCGAATTAGCTTTAATATGAGTCCAAGCTATCATCACTAGAGGTTGAAGCTTTTGTCAAACATTGCAATGGTTCGACTGGGGATTTTAGCAACTCAATAGGGGCATGAAGCAATTTGGGGTTAATTTGGATGCTTGAAAAATTGGTTGTTTCAATGCTGGTCAAAAATAGATCTCAGGAAGGGAGAGAGAGGGATGATGTGCACGTAGAGAACTGACTAGGGCATCGAGCTAGCTCAGAGCACATCTGCCCTGCTTGGTGGGGTGAGATTGGTGGATTAGGGGGTTGTTTTCTGTTGATCTTGGTGTGTTGCTGCTGTGCGTGGCTGGGCTCTTTTTCTGCTATGCCGTGGTTTCCCTGGCGTGTTGTGATGTGCCAAGATCTTGGGGCTTCGGTGGTGGTGCATGCCCTTGCATGGGTTTGGCTGTTGGGGGATTGGCTTTTTTGGGTGGACGAAGGGTAAGGGGGTGCTATTCTTTCTGAAGCTGCGTGATAGGGTGGTGTGGACAGCGTGTGGAGAGAGGTGGTGTGGTTGGTGGAAGGGGTGGTGTTCGGTGGAAGGGTTGGTGTTCGGCCTTATATGATCGTATCTGGCTTTGCTGCCTCAATGCCTCTGGGGGAGACTTCGCAGGGCCCTTCAGGCATGGACTTTCATTCCATGATTGGCTCAAAGTCGCCGGTGCATGCAACAAAAGTTATTGATAATAGCCTTTTCTTTCAGGACTCGGTGGATGGCGGTGTTCGCATGTCGGGGGGATCTCGCATCACTAAAGTTAATGGATGTCTTGAACGGTGTAAAGAGAGACCTAAGTTGGTCATTCCACCAGAGATGATAGCTGAAGATATTGATTATTATTCCAGACATTCCTTATATTGCAAATTTTTGGGGATGAGGGTTTCTCCTCAATTTTGGTGTCTTGGGCCCGACAGACCTGGTCGCCGGAGGGTGAAATGGACATTATGCTGTTGGCTAACAATTACTTCATGGTTACTTTTGACTGCATGGCGGATCGGAATAGGGTCTTTGAGGGTGGACCCTATTTTCATAACCAAGTGGGGCTATTTATCAAACCCTGGCATGCAGGTTTCAACCCTTCGGAGGAGCTTCCGAATCATGTTCCGGTTTGGGTCAGACTTCCGCGGCTTCCGGTGGAATGTTGTCATGATGATGTTTTGCAATTGATAGCGTCTTTGCTTGGAAAACCTGTCGGCTCCTCACAACAGACTCTGGATAGAAAGGTAATGACTTATGCCCGTGTCTGTGTTGAAATTGATTTGGGTAAACCCTTGCCAGATTCTGTAGATATGTGTGCGGGCTCTTACTCTTGGGTGCAGTATTTGGATTATGAGACTCTTCCATTCTGATGTCGTCTGTGTCATGAATATGGTCACTTGCTACGTCGTTGTCCAAAGGCTAGGCCTGTGGAGCCACCATCTCCTCAGCCTCCACGCAACCCAGCCTATGGCTGATAGGGGGAAGGATCATATCCCTGGTGATGGGGATGCTGCAGATGGTTTTGTACCTGTCAGGGGGCGCAACAGGAATAGGGGTCAGAAGAGGACCTTGAAAGAGAGACAAGATGAGGATACGTTTAATAGATTTGAGGTGTTAGATGATCTTAGCCAGCAAGAAGTGAATCCGGGTTTGGTAAACCTTGATCGGGGAACTCTGAGTATAGGACAGACTGGTCCTCTCTCTGAGGCTACCCAGGATGCACTGGATGGTGGCAGTTCTCAGATGGACACAGATCTCCACATGGGTGGTCTAGGGGAGTCAGTTCCTGTGGCTGAGTTGAAGAA
Source organism: Sequoia sempervirens (assembly GCA_007258455.2). NCBI lineage: Eukaryota > Viridiplantae > Streptophyta > Pinopsida > Cupressales > Cupressaceae > Sequoia > Sequoia sempervirens. The sequence goes on along the minus strand of VDFB02256768.1, from coordinate 29,021 downwards.
GGATGGTGAGGATGGGCCTCCTCCAGGGTCAAATGCTAGTATTGTTATCGGGAGGAGTGTCAAGTCTCCCTCTCCTTTGGGTATTCATCAAAAGGACTCAAAAAAAGGGCTGGGAGAGAAATCTTCCAAGCTTGGTCGTAAGAAGGATTTGGAAAAGATTAAGTTAACAGGGGAAAATTTGGTGGAGTCAGGGTCAGTCAAGACTCTGGATTCTCATTTCTTGAACCCCCTAAAATGATTGTTTTATCATGGAATGTGAGGGGCTTGAACAGTGGCCCTCGACAAAAAGTTGTTCGCGATTTGATTAGAAGCAATGCTCCTGATGTTCTTTTCCTGCAGGAGACTAAGTTATCGATTGAGGATATGATAGGTATGATGCCCAAGTTATGGGGGAGTGGTGAGTGCCAGTGTGTTGGTGCTCTTGGTTCTGCTGGGGGTGTGGCCTATTTGTGGAACCCTCGAAAGGTTCGCCCTCTCTGGTGGATGTCCTTTAAGTCTTCCATTTCTATGGTGGCTTCTTGGTTTGAAACGGGAGAGTCTGTTCTTTTCTCTAATATTTATGCACCTGTTGATCTTCTTGGCAAGCAGTTGCTATGGTCCCATATTGGGTATGTGCGTAGCATGGTTCCTCTTCATCCATGGATTATGGCTGGTGACTTCAATGCCATTACTGAGTTGGATGAGAAGCGAGGAGGTAGTGCAAGGTTGGATCCCTCTGCACTTCTTCTTCAAGACAACATCTCTGCTTTGAATTTGGTAGACATCAAGCCCAATAATGGTCGGTTTACTTGGAACAATAGGAGAATAGGGGATAACTGCATTTCTGAAAGGTTGGATCGCTTCCTGGTTTCCTGCTATTGGATTGGTGGCTTGTGGTCCTCTTGCTCTGAAATCTTGGATTGGAGGGGTTCGGATCATTGGCCCATTAAGCTTGCCATTTCTTCTGCTCATGTGCCTCGTTATCCTTCCTTCAAGTTTCAGCTCATGTGGTTGCGGGACCCATCTTTACATGCCCATGTGGCTGATTGGTGGAAGGTTGGCAGACCAGCATATGGTACGGCGATGTATACTTTTGCTAAATTACTTCAATTTACCAAATCTCAGCTCAAACAGTGGAATAGACAATGCTTCGGAAATATTTTCCATGATAAAGCTCGTGCTCAAGCTGATTTGGATGGTATCACAAGGGTGATCAGGGAAGAGGGAGTGACGGTTGGCTTGATCCAGGAGGAGGCTAGGGCTCTAAAGGTGCTGGAGGAGTGTGAATTGAGAGAGGAAGTCTTTTGGAAGCAGAAGGCCAGAATTGACTGGCTTCAAGAAGGAGATAAAAATACTGCTTTCTTCTTTAACTCGGTGAAAGCCAGGAGGCAAGGTAACTCCATTTCAGTTCTGGTTAATGAAAGAGGTGAGCAGCTCTCTTCTTCTCAGGAAATCTCGAATGAAGCTGTGCAGTATTTTGAATCTTTATTTAGGGAGGATGGGCATGGTGGCTCTGTTGAGGAGGTTCAGGTTCTTTCCTGTGTTCCTTCTTTGGTCACTAGGGAAATGAATGAGCATCTCATGGGTGATGTTTCTTTGGAAGAGTTGGAGGCGACTATTTTCCAGATGAAGAAAGGGAAGGCTCCTGGCCCTGATGGCTTCCCGATTGAATTCTTTCAAGAATTCTGGGATATTATTAAGTTGGACTTATTGGCTGTTGTTCAGGAGTCTCAGAAGAACAAGCAGATGTTACGGGCTTTGAATGCTACTTTCCTTGCTCTCATACCTAAATGTGATGAGGCTGATAGGTTAAGTCAATTTAGGCCTATTTCCTCTGTGCAATGTGATTTACAAAATTATTTCCAAACTGATTGCTGAGAGATTAAAAAAGTGGTTGAAAATGTTGGTCTCGGAGGAACAGAGTGGTTTTGTGGAAGGAAGGCAAATTTTGGATGGGGTTGTTATTGCATCTGAAACCATTCACTCGATGGCCAGCTCCAAAGAGAAGGCGATGTTCATCAAGTTAGATATGGCTAAGGCCTATGACCGAGTCCGGTGGTCTTTCCTCCAGCAGATGCTTAGAGCTTTTGGGTTTGGAAATGAATGGGTTCAGTGGGTTATGAGTTGTGTTACCTCAGTCTCCTTCTCTGTGTTAACTAATGGGGAGCATTCTAAACTTTTTGGAGCTTCTCGTGGTTTGTGACAGGGAGATCCCCTTTCTCCGTATTTGTTTATTCTTCTTGTGGAAGGTTTGGGGCGTCTGATAAGAAGGAATGTTGATTTGGGTCTTATTCAGGGGTGGCGGTGGGGAGGCGATTTGCCTCCGCAATCTCATTTACAGTTTGTGGATGACACAACTCTGATGGGTATGGCTACTATTAGGGAAGCTTCCACTTTGCGTAAGGTGTTGGATGTGTACCTTGTCGCCTCGGGTCAACGGATTAATGAAGATAAGTCCTCCATCTTCTTCTTTAACACCCCTGAGCCCATTCAGCGGAGGATTGCCCATATCTTGAGATTTCAAATTGGAGGTCTCCCTTTGATCTATCTTGGTGTGCCTATCTCTGTTGGTAGGCTGCCTAAGGATTCTTGGCAGAATATTTTGGATAAATTTCGGGTGAAAGTTAATCACTGGACTCATAGGTGGCTATCCTTTGCTGGCTGTTTCAACTGCTCAAGTCGGTGGTGCAGGCTCTTCCCACCTACAGATGTATGCTTCAGGTGGCCCCGATGGGATTTGTTAAGGATTTAGATGCTTTAGCAAGGAAGTTTCTTTGGGCTGGTAGCTTGTTGTCTTGAAGTGGAGCCTTGTTAACTGGGACACTGTTTGTAGCCCGCGTCAGTTTGGTGGCCTCGGGTTAAGGCAGTCCTTGACTGGGGAGGCTCTGGCTGCTAAACTGTATTGGAGATGGTGTGTGGAGCAGGATCACATTTGGGCTAGGATCTTATCTCATAAATACTTCCCTGGGGTTGCTGGGCAGGATATTCCCCGACTTCCCTTGGAGGGGAGAGGCTTGATGATTTGGAGTACGCTTAAGAAAGGTGTTGCGCTTGTTAAGGATGGCCTTTTCTGGATTTGCAGAGGGGGGTCAAAGGCTCACTTCTGGTTGATTCTTGGGATGGATTTCCTCCCATTACTTCTCAGTTCCCTAATCTATTGATGTTGTGCCAGAGGTTTCTTGCAGCTAGATGGTCTAGGGTGAGTGATTTTATGGCCTTCTCTGATAATGACCAACTGGTGTTGGCGAGATGGAAGCGACCTGATGAATGGCCTGATGTTGGATTGAATGAAGAATGCAAGGAGCTTCACAATATCCTTTCTCAAAGACGATGCAGTTCCCTCCTGGATGGGGATGTCCTCTCTTGGTCTCCTAACCCTAAGGGGGTCTATTCTGTTGCTTCTGGGTATCAGGTGTTGTTATCTCGTAAGCTGGAGGAGGTGGAGGTTACCTGGTGGAGGAGGGTGTGGAATAACTTTTCTTGGCCAAAGTGTAATTGTTTCGTTTGGACCTTGGCCCGGAATAGATGTTTGACGTGGGATAACATTCAGAAGCGGGGTTTTCAGGGCCCCTCTATTTGTGTTCTTTGTGGGGGAGGGGAAGAGGAGTCTGCTCATTTGTTCTTTCATTGTTCCTTTGCTACGCAGCTGTGGCATTTCTGGTGGGGAGTGTGGAACAGTTCCTGTGTTCATGCCTCCTCTCTGGTTGAATTTTGGAGTAGTTTGGGTAGGCCTCCTTCAGTGGCTTCCTTTTTGCAGGATGTGTGGTATGTGGGGCCTACTTTCATCCTATGGCAGATTTGGCTTGAGAGAAATCGTAGGATTTTCCGTGGTGAGAAAATGGTTGTGCAGCAAGTTTGGCAAAGGATTTTGGGTATGATTCAGGAAACGGTGGCTGCTAAATGTGATGTTGGGTTTCCCTTGGAGAAAGGGGATGCTACATTGGTGGATAGATTGGGGATTCAAGGGTCATCTTTGGCGCTTGCTAGCCTCAGGAGAGGTCGGCGCCAGCAGCAAAGGGTTCTTAGGGTGGGTAGATGGACGCCCCCTCCGTCTGGCGTCTTGAAGATCAACACCGATGGTTCTTCTCGGGGTAATCCTGGGCCTGCTGGGGTTGGGGGGATTGGCAGAGACTTTAGGGAGCAACGATCTTCTTCTTTTCTGTTCATGAGGGGGTGCAACCCATTAATCTGATGGAAGGCTTGGCAATCTTATACGCTTTTGAGCGAGCGTTTACTTTGGGCTGGCGTAAGGTTATCTGTGAGTCTGATTCGCAAGTCTTGATAAATTTGCTAAAGGAAAGGAAGTGTTCTGGTGTTCAATGGCAGCTGGCTAGAGTGGTTCAGCAGATTTTGCGGATTAGTTCCTTGATGGAGATGGTATCCTTTGTTCACATTCCGAGGGAGTGGAACAAAGCGGCTGATTGTTTAGCTCGTTGGGCTTCTGAGCATATTGAGGGTTGGAATGTTGATGAGTTGGGACAAGTTTCTCGGGAGCTCCGCCACGACTTGGAGGGGATTCTTTCTGAAGATGGAAATGCTAGTAATGCTGAGTGATGTGGATTATTGGTTCTTGTTTGGTTCTGGTGGTTCTCGGGCTTTGGCCTGTTGATGCTTTGTAATGTTGTTCTCTGATTATTAATAAAGTTTTTACCCCTTTTATTTAAAAAAATAAATTGATCACTGGCTAAAAGCTCATGTGGCTCGTCTTTCATCCAACATCAAATATCAAATCTACAATGTATATGGCCCTATGAAAATCAAGGATAAGAGAGCTCTCTGGGCTGATCTTGAAGCTAATTTAGACAATAGAGGCATAAATGCTATTATGGTTAGTGATTTTAATGCCATATTGGATCCTAGTGAGAAATTGGGTGGGATCCGAAGATAAATTCAAAATCAATCCAACTTTGCAGCCTTTTTCGGAATAAACGATCTCATCGATATAAAACCTTCCAATGGTTTGTATACATGGAACAATAGAAGGGATGCTTTTACAAATATCACAAAAAGACTAGATCATTTTTTGCTATCAAAAAATTGGATAATCACATCTTTGCTGCCTTCATCTCTAATTAAATCAAGCCCATTGTTAGATCATTATAAGGTTGAATTACTCACTATGGAGGAGGCCCCTCCACCCAAATGCTAGTTTATATTTGAGCAAATGTGGCTTCGTCACTCATACATAAACATCCTAATGGAAACATGGTGGTTAGAATCAAATTCTTTTGTAGGAACCAATATGTATACTTTTTGAAAGCATTTATAGGTGATGAAGAATAAAGTAAAGGATTGGAACTAGAGGTATTTTTGGAATATCTTCATAGAAAATTTGAGAATCGATAAGGATATGGAAGATCTAAGCAACACAATGATTTAGAGTGGAATGAAACAAATAGAATATGAGGAGAAAATCTTATTGGTCAAGTATGGGGAAGTCTTAGCAAGGGAGGAATGTTATTGGAAGCCAAAATCATGGGAAGTTTGGTTAAGGGAAGGCAATTCAAACACAAAATTCTTTCACAATTTGACTAAAATGAAGAGAAGTTGAACAAAATATCCCAGATAAATGTTGTTGATGGTACGTTTCTTTCAAACCCTGAAGAGATTCAAGTTGAAGGATTTTGACACTTCCCAGAGCTATTGAGTGGTAATGGTGATGTGGAGCCACTAAACAATCACTTTGTGGATGTCATTCCTAATCTTGTCACTCATGACGAAAACATGATGTTGACAACACCAATATCATATGAGGAAGTCAAAATGGCAACTTTCCAACTTAACCCCGAAAAAGCTCCAAGTCTGAATGACTTCATGGCTGTTGATTTTCACTTCTGCTAGGGTTTTATGGGTGGGGACATTATCAAATTCATTGAGGAGTCAAGGAATAAAAAGGTAATTCTCAAGGACAAACAACACAAATATAGAATTGATCTCGGAAAAACAAGATTGTGCCTCCTTTGTTGAATTTAGACCCATCTCACTATGCAATAGTATCTATAAAATTATTGTAAAGGTTATGGCCAACAAGCTGAAACTCATTCTCCCAAAGCTTATATTGCTAGAACAAAGTGGATTTGTGCCAAATCAAAACATCACATATGAGGTTATTACAACTCATGAGGTAATCCAAAAATCAAATGTATGCTATTGAAGTTAGACATCAATAAAGCATATGATCATGTCAGATGGAGATTTGTAATTAAGGTATTGGAAAGATTTGGCTTTAGTATGGAATGGATAAGGTGGGTCTTCAGTTGCATTTCGATGCCACGTTTTTCCATTCTTATTAATGGAAATCCCTATGGATTTTTTGATTGGGCCAAAGGTTTGAGGCAAGGTGACCCTATGTGTCCCTTCCTCTTTCTGATCATGGTGGACACATTGAGTAGAAGAATTCAATCAGAAGCCATGGAAAATGAATGGATGGGTATTGCTGCTATCAACGAACCTTCAAACATCAATTTTTTGTTGATGATACTTTGTTATTTCAATCTTCCACATTGAAATGAGTAGTCACAATCAACAAGGTTTTGGTGAATTACAACTTGGCTTCTGGATAGGAAATTAATAGAAAAAAAATCATGAATTTATTTTTTTAATAATCCTCTCTCATGCCAAAGGAAAATAAAAAACTTGTTAAGTTTCCAAAAAGATAAGTTGTTGGTGACATACCTTGGGGTCCCTTTTTTTGTGGCATCAGTCATGAAAAGTTTTGGGAAATTACAAAACAAAAGTGTTCCAAGAAGAAAAAAATTTGGAAGGGGCATTGATTGTTGATGGCAGGACAAATTACCATTTGTTAAAACTGTTCTGTCATGATACCTATTTATTTCCTATCATGTGTGGAAATCATGAGTAGTATGGCAAGAAAGTCAGTATCTCTTTAGAGGAAATTCCTATGGGATGGATCAAACGATAAAAAGAGATTGCCACTTGTGTCTTGGGACGTAGTGAAGAAGAGAAAAGAGGAAGGTGGCATTGGAGTGCGAGATATACAAAGGCAAAATTTGACTCTTAGAGCTAAACTAATATCATGGATGTATAAGAATCCTAATGCATTTTGGTACAAAGTGCTACAAAATAAATATCTAGATGAAGGACCTCCCTCACAGATCCTAACTATGACTGAACTTCCTCATGGATCATCGATATGGAATTTTATGAGCAAATGCAAGAACTTGATTACTGATCACCTATCTTGGAGAATTAAAAATGGGTGGTTGGATTCTTTCTAGTTAGACTCATAGAATAGATACAAGGATCTTAATGCCATCTGTGGTCTTACCGATCTCCATTTGGCTACAATGGAGGTTTATGGCAAAAGCATGCAGGATCACATGATCATTAGTTACTCAGGCAACATGATCACTTACAAATGGAAGGATTTCAGGATGCTGACTTTGGAGCAATAGGAAATTCCAATCAAATAACTAAATAGTAGATACATTATATTAACAAATGAGAAGCATGAAATAATTTAGTGCACAACTAAGTCAAGTGAATATTCGATCAAATGTACATATGTTGTTGCTTCAATCGAGGGTGAAAAGGCCCCTTGGCCAACATACCTATATTGGGACTCCAATTTTTTTCCCAAAGCAAATACATTTGCCTAGTTGGCCTTGTAGAATTAGATTCCTACTGGTGACAGGTTAAAAAAACTAGGTTTTGACGGTCCCTTTCAATGCCCTTTGTGCAAATCCTAAGATGAAACCGTCGACCATCTATTGGTTTAGTGTCCAATTGCACAAGAATGTTGGGAAAAGTTTAAAGGGATGTTGTACTGGAATGGGCCCTTAGCCAACACGGTAAAGGATATATTTTGTGGATGGAAAAAGTTGGGCTATAATTCTCTATGGGCTAAACTTTGGAAGGTGACACCTGCCATGATAGTATTACAAATTTAGAAAAAGAGGAACACACGAGTCTTTTATGGCGCGGAGGCTCCCTTGGAGCAGATTTTGAGAAAAATTGAAGTTGGGATTAGCAATTTTTTAAACACAAAAGTGATTGACAAGAAGTTTTTATTCTTCTCTGCTTGGGATGATAAAATGACATGTCGTTGGCATCATCTTATTCTGCTAAAAGGAAATTTTACTAAAGATAAGGGCGATCAATCCTCTATTAGGTGGGAGTTGCCCCCATTTGGCAGACTACAACTCAACTACGACGATGCATCTAGGGGTAATCTTGGGGCCTCCGATGCAGGATTCATAAATAGGAAATGCAATGGAAGTTTGTTTTGTGTTGGATCAGTCAAGCTTCCCATAGGTACAAACAACTGTGTGGAGTTTGCTACACTATTTGAAGGATTCAGGTAATGCTAAAATCTAAATTTGAAAGAGATTGATATTGAAGGTGTAACCGAGAGATTAGTAGGGGTTGACTACACTTGATCCATGAGGATACGAAGCATATTCAAACCACTAAACATCAGTCCAATAAGGCCAATAAATAAAAACTAAACTAGGAATCCATTAAAACTAACATATTAAATCATGAAAGATTTGAAAACAACTATTCTAATCCATTGAAACTTATCCTATTGGGGGAGTGGAGTTGCATTGATGTGGAATGGCGACCCTTTCCCAATCCCATGGATAATGAGCATGTTTAGATCGATTCTATTGAAGAAAATTGACGAAACCAACGATAGATGTGTATAAAAACACGATTTAAAGATTAATGAACATGATGCAAGCTATTTTTAACATGATCTATGCTAAGATGATCGATACGGGTATATGCAAAGCTAATATAAATGAAATTTTAGCTAAAAATATTGAAACCCTAATTATGAGATATGTTAAATGCATGCATCTAAGGTACCATGGAAGCCATTAATGGAAGCTAAAATAAGATGATGCAATAAATTAAACTAAAAATATGATAAATGAGTGCTAAATATGAGTGCAAGTGCAAGTGATTTTAACAACATGATTTTTCTCTTAAAAGATGGATCCATTTGTCTCCAAATACTAACCTATTTACAAGAGGACAAATGAGAAATGAAGAGTTGAGATCAAAAGGTTAATAAATGGTCAAAAAGGAGGGAAGTTGGAGGCATGGATCATGGATTCTCATCAATGGATGAGAATCAATGATCACATGGATCAAGGAAAGAATCAAGGGTTGATATTCTTTCAAACAAACACACATTCAAAACTTGGACAAGAAGTCTCGTAAGTTAACTTGCACATGAAGTCTTGTAAGTTTGTTATGAGGAAGAATATTCCCTTTTTTAAATGAGTGAAGAAAGAGAATATTCTTTGCAATATTCTCATGGGTGAGGGAAATTAGATATTTAGCAAATTAAAACAAAATTTTAATGTGCAAAAGGGGAGGGAATATTCCATGAGAATATTTCTTTTGGAGGAATGTGTAAAGGAGGAATATTCCCTTGCAAGTGGGAGGATTAATAATTGGATAATTAAACAATGTAAATTATGCAATTTTAGAAGAATTATATGATATTCATTAAATAAATGATTTAATGAAAAGGGGAGATATGATATGACATTTAATTAAATAACTTAGGGTTATTTAATTAAATAAGAGGACTTAGGGATTAAATTAAATAACTTGATGTATTTAATTTAATAAGATGAAATGTTAGCATGAAAAGGGATGAATTAACCCAATTAGATTGATTAGATTAATGGATAAAAATGACATAATTAATTAAATAGTTAGGCTAATTTAATTAATTAAGTGAGAAGAGGATGGGTTTCTAGATGAAATGATGTTAGTATACCTAATTCGAGTGCATGATATCATTCAAGACATTTTTAAGTGTCTACATTTTTCCCCTCTTTGAAGCGAGGTACCTGCTACGTTGGTTCAAAGAATGACGATTTTTGGATTAAAACTACTGCTCAGATAAAAAAAATGATTTTTTGATGTCCCACTATTGCCCCAGTGGAAGGAATAAGCTAGTTCCCTTCCCCCTTGATAAATCAGGTGGAAATTTTGAATTTTGGGTTGATTTCTCGACAAAGGTTAAATGTTGCCCCATGGGTTCGAGAAGGCTTTGGGATACAAAAACATGCCAAAAATGCAAAAAATGGTGCAAAATAAGCTTCATTTTGGCAAGATTGGTGAAATTGGTTAAAAACCATTGCTGCATGATCAAATTAGGGAAAAAAACCCTAATTTTTAGGCATAAATAGGTGATGAAGGGTCACTTTCAATTCATTTGTGCATCCATACCTTAGAGAATTCTTGCAATTTCAGCTTTGACCTCTCGACGAAATGGCACAACAAGTGCTCCCACGACACATTTTCGACAGGATTTGAGACTACCAAAGGCCTCTAGGTGCAGGACCAGCAATACGTGATTTGAACTTGGCTTGCATTTTGAATTTTTAGTGCATTTATTACACTTTAAAATTTGGATTAGAGCAACGTCACTATATTGTGATGCCATTGTGAGAATCAACAATGCTATTTTCATTTTTAGCGATGCTACTGTGATGAGTGACACACTTTGTGATTTGAAACTAGGGTTTCCAAATTTCAAATCGTAGCACAGGTGTGATGAGCGACACACTTTCCCAATTTGGAATTTAGATTTAGGGTTTCCAAATTTTAAATGGCGATGTGGGTGTGATGAGTGATGCTAGTCGTGATTAGAATTTGAATGTATATAGCGCTACTATTTGGAATTTGAATTATAGTGACGCTTTTGTCATTTTAGGGGATAAAAACTCCAAACTTAGCCAATTTTAGCAAAATTTGACATCGTGCACTTCATGGGTATAGGAGGTTATCCAACCTTTGATGTCTCACAAGCACCAACCTATTGTGTTATCCAAACTTGATGATTTGTCTAAGTTTCGATAGGAGCACTTAAGAGAGATCAGATTGTGGTATGTTGCATATATGCTCATTGTGCAAACCCACTTGGAATTAATGATAGTGCTATGTGACCGATGGCATAGTGAGACCTTGTCATTCCACTTACCCATTGACGTGGTGACAATGATGTTGGAGGATGTATGGCATATTTTGTGATTACCTATACATGGAGAGCAAGTGATTTACAATAGTGATGTAGGATATGATGTTTGTCACAAGGTTCTTGACCAGGAGTCTATTGTCCTAGTCAACTCCCAAATTGACCTCAAGATGTACAAAGTTCGGGCGTCAACCTTCAGATTGATCATTGCGGCAGTGATTTCAAGGTTGGTTGCCCCAAATTGATGGAGTAGGGGATTCAGTCCCGGATGGGGGCTGGCATGGCACCGAATTCTTTTTAGGAGAACTTAGTATGCATGAGGGCTAGTGATGCTAGCCTCCCTCTATCATGATATGCATGACTTCATGTACATTGATGGAAAAGCTATTGGTACAGGGGTCACACTTCTACATATATGGGCATGGGAGCACATTGTTCTACTCCGACTGATTTTCCACATGGTCGATGTGGAGCTAAATAATTTGGTCAGTTGGAGATATAAAGGAGCCATCACTCTTTAGCATACAGGGCAACTCGACATTCCTTACTAGCGTCGAGTGATTAACGATATGATATTATTCTGATGGCAGCTATGGTTACAGATGCCAACATGGTATGACGATGTACAATAGATATTATTTTCTTGGTAGGCCTGGTACATGTAGGGTCGAGAGCACACCATGATTGAGAGGTACCTACCTGATAGAGTTGCCAGACAGTTTGGTGAGAGGCAGGATAGCCTGACGATGCTTACACGACCATTTTTGTGAGATCGACACGAGAGGTGACTTGGGGGCATACTATTCCAGCCCATGAGGTTGTCGAGGGCTTCAAGTAATCGGTTGCGAAGCCATGGGCTTATGATTAGGGGTAGATAGATGCTCAGACGATGCCCACATATGATGCATCATTTGTACCCCCTCCTAGACTGACAAATCCAATAGGTATACCTCCATGAGGGAGGCTAGGAGGGAGGGGAGTAGAAAGAGGTTGAGGCCATCCATAAGATGGGTAGGGCAGAGGGAAGGGCAGAGGATCAAATGGTCGAGGTAGAGGACAAGATGGATAGGATGGCCAACATCATGATGGAGAGGTCTGGGGTGCACCTCCACAGCCACCACAATAACCACCTATATAGTAGTAGCTAGTACAACAATAGCCAGTACAACAGCCACCACTGGGGCTAGATCTCCATGATATTTAGATACAAAAATTACAACAATAGCTACAAGTGGTTACGACTAAGTGAGATCAAGCTTGGCGGCAGGTTATAGCAGTCACAACTGAGAGAGACCAGGCTTGACAATAGAGAGATCATGAGAGACATCTGAGATAGACATCGGATGAATAGTTGGCTTAGGAGGTTGGTCAACAACACCAACTAGAGTTTGTGTCTCAACAGTAATCTCGACAAGCTTAGGGGTTGGTTGGACAGATAGTGTCCATGCAGCTATATGGTACTGCGAGGGAGGAGGTGGCATATTGGCAAACCTTGTACTACAAAGATGTCCCTCCCCGTCACAAGCAACCTAACTTTGAGCATTGGAGCCAGGTGCAACCAAGTGCATCCACCTCTATTAGACAACTAGGTCACAGAGACAGAGCCGGTAAGGAATAGACCTCATTTTATTTTGCAGACACCTTTTTGTATAACCTGATTACTGATACAAACATACACTCATAGGCTCATTTTTTATAGCCTTGTGTACATTGTACATTTTGATGATATGCATACACTAATTCAGATATTGTATCATGGCAATCACCATTTTTGATATATATGAGATGATATAGATTCATGATATGATGTGTTCCTTATTTCATGCTTCATGGATGTATAAATGCATATGATGTGATGCAATGCTTATTTATTTATTTTTACGCGATATGTGATATGTGATGATTTAATGTTTATGATATGTGATGTTATGCAAGGTAATGGATGGATGCACTTCTTTTTCAGTATCTTTTTCAGGATATGTTATGAGATGGGTGCTATGATATGCAAATGCTCATCCTTATGCAAATGATATGGATGCATTTCTTTTTGTGTACTTATCTATGCAATTTATGAGATGATGATGTATGCATATGGATGTATATGAATGTTCATGAAATGTATGCTTATGCAGATGTTCGTACTTATGCTATGATAATGCAACGATTTAAGATGCTTAGAATAACAAATCTATATTATTCATCCCAACTTAAATGATAATGATGTTGTAGTGAAATATGCTTTTTTGTATTTATGATATGTTGTGATGATGCAAGATGTATGTATGTTGATGTTTTGTGGATGCAGGATGGATCCATTGATGATGTTTTTGTTGACTGTCATGATACCAGGTTAGCATGGAAAGAAGATAGAAGAATAAAATAAATGATTTGATCACTGATTTTGATGATTGATTCAAAAATTCCAACAAGACTATGATCCACCAAGACTTTATTAGATATGGTGATGAGAGATGATGATTTGCTCATATCTTGTTATTGGGATTTTCCATCATTCCTTATTTTTGATATAACACATAGACACGATGCATCAAGGTATTGAGAACCAGGATGGTGTTGTATCTAGTGACATAGACTTTGACTTTGCAAATAGATAGGATAGTTCTTGTTCACATCTTGACATACGAAAACCTCGTCGAAATTTAGTTTAAACGTTTAGAATATCTCAGACCAAAGCATACACGATAGTCAACAATCTACTCCAAACAACCTCCCTACACACAACTAAGCAAGTATGCACCAAGATTATTTTACAAGAATATCCACAAGCATAGAAAATGAAAGATAATGATCGATTCCCCATTCCTTTGTCTCTAAATCGTTTAGACATCATCGAGAGGTCCTTGGAATGGGTCAATAAGATAAATAAGAAGAAAAGCTAAAAAAACAAATAGTTAGTATTATCTATATCTCTTGCTAGTTTAATTTAGCTAAGGTGATTTTTGATGTTGATGTCCATCACAGGAAGGATGAATCCTAGGACATGTTGATCAGATGGTTTGATTAGGATAAGGTTTATGATAATCCGTTGATACAAACTTCACTGACTTGTTTACCTATGACCTAGACTTTAGATTGTGACACTTAGGTTCTCACTTTATGAATTGTGATACTTGCTTTCTATTTGTGTTACCAAAGGTTGAAGGTGATGATTGATTTATTATGGGTGAAGGTTTATTACAGGTGAAAGCGAAATGGGATGGATCGTTTTGGATTTTCTAGAATATTTCAATGTTTTTGATATTTTCAAAATATTTTGAGGTTGTTTTTTAGTCTTTTTGAAAGCTTTTGTGGATGTTTTGGTTTTTTATTATTTGAGTTTGTTTAGGGTTTTCTCTAAGGGTTTCCAATGTTTTTTTTTCTTCTAAGTTTTCCAAATGTTTTGGGGTTTCATGAGATTTTGAATGTTTAAGGCCTTTCTAATATTTGAATGTTTAGGGCTTTTCCAAGGTTTCGACCAAGAACCTAACCTAAAAGACTATCCTAGGGGCCTCGAGGGCTGATCAGAGATTAGCCTTGCCTATGTTATACACACACAAAGACCACGTAGTTCAATTGACTTGACTTATTGACAATGAGAGATGCACAGTTGATGGAATGTTAGTTTATTATGACAAACTCCTACAGGAATGACCTAGGATGTCTTAGGGGCACATCAATGATGGCCTTGCCTATGTTCAAGCTCAAAGACTCGTAGTTCAATAGGTTACTATTTTTTTTTTTTTATGTTTTGACCATTTTAGGGTTTTTCATGTGTTTTGGATGTTTTGGATTTTGAATTTACAATTTTACGAATATTTTTGGATTTTAGTTGTACAGGAATTTGGATGTTTTTGGATTTTCTAATGAACATTTTACAAATGTTTTTTGGTTTTTCAATTGTGATTTCTAATAACCTTAAGATATACAAGAACCTGATCTGATCCATAATGAATTGCCCCCAATGTGATGTGATAGATTACCTTGATATAGGTAGGACAAACTGACCTTAGGAATATGCCAAGTAGTACTAAGGGGATACAATACTTCACAATATCAAGCTATGATACGGGTGCAAATGGGTGATGGAATAAATAGGATGAATGATGTGATGGATGGATGTAATGCCAAGAATGATAGGATAAAGAGCCAAAGAATGGATGGAGGTGCTTTATTTATGTGAGGCACCTATTTGCTAGGTTTTCACCAAGGTACTTTCCCAAAGCACCACCGAAGTGGTTTTCACTAGAGGTCGATTGTTTTTCTTTACTTTTTCAATCTTTTTTCTTTTTAATTTTTGGATTTTGATCATTGTTTTATTTTTTTGTGTTTTCTAGATTTATACCCTTCAGACCTAGGAATAAAACTTTTTAAGATGCAATTTGTTGGTTGGTTCCTATAAGGTTTCACCTTCAGGCATTGATAATTGATATGTTCCTAATCCATAGCTTGTTGTAACAACAAAGGGACCTAACCAGTTAGGTTCAAATTTTCCTTCGTTGTCTTGATCTAGAAGATTTTTCTGATTCTATTTTAGAACAAGATCCCCCACTTGGAAAGATCAACACCTGATTTTCTTGTTATAGCTCTGTTTAAGTCAATTTTGGTATACCTACAAGTGATTAAGGGTGTCAAGACTATACTCATCTAGGAATTCTAGCTCATTTAGCCAAGATACTCTATATTCTTCATTAGTGATTAGATTTTGTAGTGACACTCACAGTGACTGAAGCTCGACCTCAATAGGTAGGATGGATTCTAATCCATAGACCAAGGAGAATGGGGTTGCACCTGTAGACATCTAGATACCAATTCAATAGGCCCAAAGGGTGGGATTTAACTATAGATGCCATTCACAACTAGCTTCATTGACCATTTTATTTAGGATCTTTAGAATGGTCTTGTTTGTAGCCTCAGCTTGACCATTTCCCTGGGGGTAATATGAGGTAGAGAATCGATGTTGGATGTTAAATATTTGATATAGCTCTTTCACATCCTAGTTCTTGAAGGGTGTTCCATTATCTGAGATAAGGGTTTGTGGAACACCATAATGGTAGATGAGGTAATTTAGGATAAACTTAGCAATTTGCTTCCTTGTTATGTAGGTCATAGGAATGGCTTCGACCCATTTAGTAAAGTACTCAATGGTTGTTATCATAAACTTGTGACCATTAGATGAGGTGGGAGTAATTTTTACTATGAGGTCAAGCCCCCACTATGAGAAAGGCCAAGGTGTGACCACTGGTTGTAACTCCTAAGCTAGAGCATGAATAATATCTTCATGTTGTTGACACTAAACACACTTTTGTACATACTAATGGGCTTCTCTTTCCATGGTTGGCCAGTAGTACCCCGTCCTCAACAGTTTCTTGGCTAAATTCATACCACTAGAATGGGAACCACATATGCCATTGCGTACTTTTGTTAAGGTGGTCAAGACTTCCTCTTAGTTAAGACATCGTAGTAATGTCCCCTCGATGCTTCGATGGTATAAGGTATCACCTAGGATCACTAATTGTGATGCCTTTTTAACAAAGGTCTTTCTAAGGTTGGAGGTGATATTGGATGGGAGGGTTCCTTTGCTAAGATAGATGAATTTATCATGACACCACCGAGATCTAGGACTAATGATTACACATGCGAATTCAGATTCAAGGATTTTGAAAGTTGGTATGAGAAGTTGTTCTACCAAGAATTCACATCGAAGGATGTTGTGTGACATTTCTAACAATTATCCAATTTTCGCCATAGCATTTGTTGCTTGGTTGTTCATGTGAGGAATTTTCTCAAAAGTTATATCAATGAAAAGGTCCTTGAGATGTTCTACCATCTTCTTGTAAGGAGTGAGTTTTCATCCTTAGTTTGGTAGTCATCATTGACTTGGTTGATAACCAGTTGTGAGTCTCCATAGACTTTAAACTCTTGTATCTACCATTGAACTACTATCCTCAGACCTATGATCAAGGATTTGTACTCAACAATGTTGTTAGTGCATGGAAATGATAGCCTGTATGAATTTGGGATACAATCACCTTGAAGGGTGATAAAAAGAATACCTGCCTCTAATCCATGTTGGGTAAATGATCCATCAAAGTACATTTTCCACTGATCTATTAGATTGACAAGGAAGACTAATTCATTGGGGAATTCAGATATCAATGGATTCTTTGCATAGATAGGTTCTTTTTCTAATTGGTCTATGATCACTTATCCTTTGATTGACTTGCATTCCATATACTCTATGTCAAATTCAGTAAAGATCATTACCCATTTGGCCATTCGTCCAGTGAGAGTAGCTTTAGATAACTAGTATTTCAATGGGTCAATCTTTGCAATAAGCTTGACTTGATGTGACAACATATAGTGTCTAAAATTTTGTGAAGAAAAAACCACCACTAAGCATGCCTCCTCAATAGATGAATATTTCATTTCATAGCCCACCAAGGTCTTATTAATGTAATAAATGGCTCTTTCTTTTTCATTTTCATCATGTTTTGCTAGCAGAGCACCTAGGGTTGTTGATGTTGCTAAGATATACAAGATCAATGGTTTGTTTGGTATCCGTGGCATGAGCACTGGAGGTGTCAATAGGTAGTCTTTGATCTGTTGGAAATATTTATCAGACTTCTCATCCCACTTTTTAGTTATTCCTTTATGGAGAAGATGAGAGAAAAGGTGGATCTTGTCTAATAATTATGCTACAAACCTTCTGATGGACTGCAATCTTCCTTGTAACCCTCTCATTTGCTTCAATTTTTGCAGTAGTTCCATGTCTAGGATGGATTTGACCTTTTCAAGATCAATTTCTATCCCGCTTTGTGATACAATATAGCCAAGAAGCTTCCCTAATGTAACCCAAAAGACACACTTATTTGGATTCAACTATACCTTGTATTCTTCAAGTCTATCGAAGATGGATCCTAAGACTTCTCTATGCTCACTCCTTTTCTTTGATTTTTGAAAAATATCATCCACATAGTCTTCAACTATTTTGTGGATCATGTTATGAAAGATAAGGGTCATTTCTCTTTGATAGGTTTCTCCTGCGTTCTTCAGCCCAAATGGCATCATGTTCCAACAGTATGTTCCCCATGGACAAGTGAATGTAGTTTTTTGTTGATCCTCCTTGGCAATCATGATTTGATTATAGCCTAAAAAATCATCCATGAGTGACAACATTTCATGCCCAACTGTCAAATCAATAATGAGGTTGATGTTAGGAAGAGGGAAATCATCCTTCAAGCATGCCTTGTTTAAGTCTCTCAAATCCATGCATATATTGATGTCCCCTATGGGTTTGGAGATTGGTACCGGGTTTGAAACCTACTCAGGATAATATCGGTTGAATGAATCCAATGTTAAGAAGCTTTTGTAACTCAAGTTTCACCAAGAGTGCTATCTAAGGGTGCATCTTCGTTAATTTTTGTTTCACTAGTTTAGCTTCAGGATAGATTGCTAAATGATGCACAACCACTTCAGGATTAAGCCCTGGCATATCTATGTATTACCATGCAAAGTTAGCTCTTGTAGGAATGATTCTAGGTTCTTTTGTTCTTCATCCAATAAGGATTCAATATAGAAAGTGATCTTTGGTGCCTCTTTTGTTCCCACATTGTCTGGGCTTTCCTTTTTTGCTATAATTGTTGAATTCTCTAGATGCATCACACTAAGGGGGATATTGATTCCCTCATCCTTGGGCACCTCAAAGAGATTTTCACCTTCTGATGTGTCCTTCCTTTTTACTATTTTAGGATCAAAAAGTGCCACAGTGTGGTTTTCACTCAAAGATTTGCATGTTAGTTGCATGTTTTCCATTTTGCGACTGAAGGATTCAATTGTTTCCCCATTGTATGCCCTTGTTTCTAGCTCTATGTCAAAACTTTCTTTGTGATTTTCCCATGGTAGGTTGTCGCAGAGTCCCATGAATTCTAAGATTTATTCATCATTTTCAAATAAATCTAGAACCGATGGTCCTCGTTGATCCAAGTCAATGAGTTGTGGGTATACTAGGCATATTTTAGTTGGTTGATTGCTTGGGGTAAAGGATATTGTGGATATCATAAAAAGGGAGTTATTCTCAAATAGGTCAGCAACATCAAGGGGGAATTTGTCTAGGGTAGTATCACGGGATGTTGGTAACCAAGAGGAAGCCTCAAACCTTTTAGTAGAAGTACCTTTTCCAGTAAGGGGAACCTTGCTAGTAGTACATCCTAGGTTGATATTCTTAGGACTTTCTTAGCAACGATGGGTTCTAGCAAACCATTTTCATTTTTTCCTAGTTTCTCATTCTTGTTGTATCCCCAAATCTTCATTAGCTATAGGCCTTTGTTGTCATCTTCCATAGGGAGAACAAGGATGGGTCGTTCATCTTGATATAGCAATTTGGAGACATCCTCCGCATTGATATCTTCTTTGTTCAAATCCCCCCACTTAGTGAAGGTGGTAGCTACCATCTTGATGGTTTCAAGAACTTCGTTGCTAGATATGGGTTGCCCATGGGATTTAGGAGAAAGAGGTATCTCTCCCAACACAAAGGTATCTTTCATTAGTTTATAGTTTCCACAACCATCATCCTAAATCGCTGCTTTGATGTCAT
Organism: Sequoia sempervirens; assembly: GCA_007258455.2. NCBI lineage: Eukaryota > Viridiplantae > Streptophyta > Pinopsida > Cupressales > Cupressaceae > Sequoia > Sequoia sempervirens. Next base: position 9,489 of record VDFB02256768.1, on the reverse strand, counting down.
AAATGTTTTGCACAATGGGTGCTTTTACTGATGAGGTAGATGCAAGGGATGATGGGTCAATAAATGAGGTAGCTGGTGTAGGTCCTTCATCATTTTTAGGGATCTGGGGTATCTTGTAAAGCTTAGCCTCAAGATTTTTGTAGTAGTAAAAAGGTTCAGGATCTCCTTGGATAGTAACTTCTTTGCCCTCAAAAGGAAACTTTACACATTGATGATAGGTCAATGTGACAACTTTCAAGGAATGGATCCATGGTCGGCCAAGTAGGATGTTGTAAGGGATATCAAGGTCTAGTACTTGGCATGTAGTTTCTGCAATGACAGGTCCCACTTGGACGGGTAGTGCGATGATGCCTTGTGATACCCACTCTTGATCATCATATGCTCTTATGGTGCTACTATTTGCTTTCTTGATAGCATGTTTTGAATAGCCCAAGTTTTTGATCAACTAAAGGGTGCAAATGTTCAAAACAACACCTCCATATAATTAGAATATTTTAACCTTTTTCTTATGAACAATGACTTCAAGGTGTAAAGCATGATTATGAGATGGCTACGATGGTAGGTCTTGTTTTGAGAAGGTGAGAAGATGATTAGTGATATGCCCTACCATAGCTTGAAACTACTATGTATCAATATCCTCGAGGACGGATGATGAAGATAATTTTTTATATAGGATTTCTCGATGTGCAGGTGATAGCCTCAATAGTTTTAAGATGGAAATTTGTGCGGGGGTCTTCTTAAGCTAATCTAGGAGATTGTACTTGCTAGGATTTGATGTAGGTAAAGTAGGTTGGGTCCTAGAATGAGATGGAACTCCTTGGATAGTGAATTTTCCACATCGTGTGGTGACTCCACACTCCTCACTAGGCCCTTTGATGGCAACAACTGTGATGATACTATCACAGGAAGTGACCACATTGGAATAGGTATGTTGCATGTTTGTGTAATCCTTAGGTTTTCTGGTGTTGTTGCCTTTGCTATGATCTGGAATATGGTTCTTGTATATCTTAAGATCTTGGTTACTGACTAGGACCTCAACAGATATGGCTTCTCTCTTTATAAGATCTTGGATAATATTTTTGAGCCTCATACATTTTGTTATTTTGTGTCCCTTGATTTTTTGAAAGTCATGAAGATCGTTTTTGTTGTAGGTCAAGGTGGTTTATCCTACGATTCTTGGTAGTTTTCAAAATTGGGAAGTGTTATCATGTTTGAATCTACCAACTTCTTCATTGTGGTTTCAATTGGTTCCAAAAATCTTGTGTACTTACATTTTGGATAGTTGTTTATGTTGGAAGTTCGTCTTTGTTGCATTTTGGTGTTGTTAATCTTTTTTTTTTGTGGTAGTTTTATTTGTTGCATAGTTGGTTGAAAGCTATTTGATTGTTGTTTGGTCTAGGAGCACTTAGGACCACCTTAATATCTACCACACCATCATTTTTTACATTCTTGTTCTTAGCCCAGACACGAGGTTTGTCATTTGAACTAGTTGATGAATGATATTATTTGTAGGCTTGAGTATTTCCCTGTGAGATTAAAGAGATCTCTTGATGTTAAGGCCTTTAGGGACAAGCTCGTCATAGGAGGTAGTGCAATGCATCTTCAAGTGGAAGGATACATTTGGATATAGATTTGCTATGATAATCCCCACTTGTTGTTCATCGGGAATTGGCCACTTGCTCTTACTAGCTCTTTGTCTCCACCATTGCAAGAAATTGGTGAAAGATTCTCCTTTGTTTTGTTTCAGAGTGTAAAAATCTTCTAGACTTACATCCATGTCAAGATTAAAGGAGAAGTTATCTATGAATTTATCAATGATTTCTTTGAAGGTTTTGATTCCTGGAGGTAACTGAGAAAACCAGTAGATGGCAAGGTCTGTCAAACTTTGTGGAAAGAGGAGCATCAAATAAGACTCATTATAGGAAACCTCCATATACATGGCGTTGAACTCTTCGATATGGTCCGTATGGTCCGCAAGACTTCCCCTCCCTTTGTATTTATTAAATTTTGGGACTTCAAAACTGAAAGGGAATGGTACCATTGTGATGTTTCAATCAAATGGATATGGGCATAGGTTCTATGTACGAGGCTTCTTCATCTTTCCATTCTTATATCCTGTGTTTCTTGTGTTAACACCTTGAGTTGCAATTCCATATCATCTTGGGGAGTTGGTGGAGGTACATACATGGGATTCTGATATGACGAGGTGTTGTATAGTGTGCATGGGGGTGTAGGATATTGTGAAGGTGATGGTGGTGTCGATGTTTATGTTCCCAACATTTTTGTATTGACGATGTTCGGTTGAGGGTTATAGTAGGAACCTTGTTGTTGTTGTTGTTGGGCATATTTTTGAGCTAGTAAGACTTGCTATTGTTGTTGGGCCACAAGGGCTTGTTGTTGTGCTTGTTGTTGTTGGGTTGCTTGATGTTGTTGTTGTTGTTGCTAGGTCTACTTGCTGTGTTGCTAAGGTTGCTTCTTATTGTTGGTGTGCATTTAGGGTTGCTTGTTGTTGTTGTGCTTCTAAGGCTACTTATTATGTTGTTAAGGCCACTTATTATATTGTTGTTTTTGTCGTGCTACTAGGATTGCTTGTTGTTGTTGTGCTACTAGGACTGCTTGTCGTTGTTGCTATTGTTGGATGGCTTGTTGATAAGATTGTTGTGCTTGTTGTAAAGCTAAGGCATGTGCTTGAAATGTAGGATCAGTGGGTTTTTGAGATGTTTGCAATGTGTTTTGGGTGTTGATGTTTTGATTGTGTTGTTGATGAGAGGGTGGGGGTTCCCTTGGTTTAACATTCCTTGAAAGATGGGGGATTGGGATGGAGGAATGTAATTATGAGGTCCCATTTGATTTTTCATGATGTGGGGGACCGTGGGAAAGGATGATGATGATGAAATTAGGCATTGTGATGGTAATGACACATTAGAAACTTGAGCCCATTGATTAAAAGGATTCCCTTGACTAATGTTTTGGTGATTTCCTTGTGCTTGGGATGTGGTCAAGGTATTTCCTTGGTTGATGGGGTTCATAATCATGGGGTTGTTTTGATTCAGGTAGGTGATGGATGGAATGGGTGTGTTTTGTGAAACCAATGGTGTGGATGAACCAATGGGGTGGTTGGATAAAGATGTCTCAATTTACATTAAGGGTTGACTTTGTGTTGGGATGTTGGCATGCCCTTGTTGGTCTATTTGAGACACTTGGCCGATACTACCTTGCATGATGTTGAGCACACTTGTGGTACTTGTGGAGATGGATGAGGATGGATGACCTCAATATCTTGAGGTTTTCATGGATTCATGAAGTTTAAGTGGTTTATTTTTATGTAAGGGATTTTCGGGGACAAGGAGAGCACCAAACGTAGGTGTACAAGTGGTGGTTTGAGGTGGATAGGTGCTTAGGGTACCCACAAGCATGTTGCTTTCAAATGGGAGAGTTTGGCCAAAGTCCTTAGCAATACTAGGAATGTGTATTTGATTTAGCCCTAGCAAATGAGTTATTTGCAAGGTGGACGAAGTCAAGCCTTGTGCCAATGATTGTGTAACAAAATATGGGGAAACTAGAGTTACGTTTTCTAAGGCTCGATGTTCTTGTTTGTACTACATGATTTCCTCCCTAGTAAATTCAAATGGGTTGTTCGTAATGTCTTATATCTCATATGGTCATGATGGAGACAAGGGTTGTTGTGATGGAGTAACTTGACTTCTTGGATCAAATTCTTAAGGATTGGGATTACTTGAAGTGAACGTGACTTTGGTTTTCTCCATGATTCTCTTGTGTCATGACCTTGTCTTTATCATAAATTTTGGGTCACCTATGGGAGAGTTGTGTTGGGATTTGTAATGTTTAAACACTCTAGTAGACTCAAATCTAGCTAAAAGGGACACTCTAAGTCTTTTTGGATCAATGATGATAGTGGGAGATGAAAAGGTGAATTATTATGGGGAGTGATCTTTACAAACATTTTGGGACAACACTTTTGACTTAAGTTTGATTGTTTTGATGTTTGGATAGAGGATGTTTATGAACTTGTGTATCTTTTTGGTAGACTTGTGAACTTCAAGATAAACTAGTCCAAAGATGATAACTAACTTAACTAAGTGCATGGAAAAGGATTCATTTCATATACAAAGTAGCTAAGTTAGGGTTTGAGTTGATAGATGTCTAAGTCAAAAAGTGTTGGTGTTTTCAAAAAATTTGCAAAGATAGGTGAAGTGAAGGATGAATTTTGATGAAGGGGTGGATGAAATGTTTGACCCAATGTTGACCTAGAGTAAACCTTTGTTTAATAAGACCACGGTGGTGAGAATGATGCTAGACCTCTAAAGTGTTAAAATCCTACGATCAAGGAGAAGTTCTTGTAAAATGTGTAGATCTGGTTCATTCATGAAATCACATAGAAAATGTCTCCTTGGTGATTTATCTTAGTTGTGGTATTGTCTTAGGATACATCTTCTAATATACTTTGAATATGATGTCTAAGTTTGAAATAGCCACATGTAAACCTCTTAGGGATTTTTATTTTGCGTGAGATCATTTAAGATAAGCCTAAGTTTATGAAAAAGACCAATGTTTGACTCTAAATGAGGGGTTCATATTGAGCATACATGTTTGGATTATTCATTGAAACACGTCTATAAAAATTCCTTACCAACCTATTCCTATTTTGGTAGAGTGCCACAAGGTGTTGTTTGACAACTTTTGGACTATGATGCCTAAGTTTGAAGTGACAACATGTAGGCCTTATCTTAGGGATTTTGATTTTGCAAGAGATCAGTTGGAGAAGTCTGAGATTATGGAAAAGAGGATATTTATTTCCACGCGAGAGGTGGTAATATGGGTCATCCGATCACAATATCGGCTTGTTCCTCTTCTTTGTCTAAGATGCTTGTTGTGTTTCTCCATTGAATGGGTGTTTTCTTTATTGAATGGGTGTTTTCTTTGTTTCAAAAGTGAAGCTTCTCAAACTACCAATTATATAGGTTTTTTCTCCTTCAATGAGTTCAAATTTTGGTTGAATGATAGTGGGAGTAAGGTTTGGTTGTTCAACCAGAGCAATCAGACGCCAATTGTCGTGTGGGGTTCAATTTGTCAATTTATCTTGCTTAAATGAGTTTCTTTTACCAAAAACACTTGCCTTGATTATGTTTTCAAGATAAATGTCTATGTCAAAAACATTATAAATTTCACAAATTCCATTTTGTGAAAAGGATGAAGTTAAGGGCATAGTTACCTAGGTTAACTTTGGGAAGTATGAATTGAGATGTAAACCAAAATATTTAGAAGTATCTAACAATAAATCCTTATGATCCAAGCATCAATATCAAGGTTTTGTCAAAGGGTATCCATATTTAGACCAAAAGGTTTGAAATTTTGAAAGACTTGTTTACGTTTGTTTGCAATTGTTTTGGAACCAAGCAAGTGTTAAACTAACTCACAAGCATGAACAATCCTCGATAGGTGTGTATTTATTAGTAGGCTTACCATCATCCCCTAAGAGACGATTAATCCATGAAGATGAAATGAACAAATAGGCTATGCCAAGGAAATGTAACATCTTGACACACCAAGCAAAGAAGTCCCTTCCCCATTTGCTTTATTACCTCAATAAAAAATTGAACATGGTAACTTTTGGGCGCGGTGCTACTCCCATGCACTACCTTGAAATATACTTTAGGGGAAATGGCGAGCCACTAATAACAAGGTTCATAATTCAAACTTTTGGGATAAACCGGTGCTATACATGTAGCGAATTCACTCAATGAAGAGGACTCCCATCCCTTAGAAATATCTAAGGGTTTTGACATATCACACATATAATGGAGGAGATGATTGTCGGTATAGTGTAACTACACTAGCTGGTTGATGACTTTCATCACACCAAGTATTTATATTGCAGACCAAAGTGAAAGCACCGCTTGGGTCATTCCCTCTCACAAGTTGGGATGCAGAATCACTAAAGGTAACACATGTTTGAAGCATAAAAATTCCTTTCATCACCCAAGATTTCTAATCGGTGCAAGGGGAGAGGATTAGCGCTTTCAAGAAGAAAAAGTATACTTGTGTGTTTCTCTTCACCCAAGATCGCACAAAGCGTAAGGGGAGTGGATACACACAACAAGCCTACTCAAGCAAGTCAAACACATGTTCATTTTAATCCATCATAGAAAAATGAGTTCGTTTTAAGCACCAATTTGAAGTGTGAAATTTTTGTTGTTCAATTTTAAACCAACAAGCAAAATGATGTGAGGGTTCAGTTTTAACCAATTTGAACGCTCATTTTAAAGCCCAAAAGAAATTTAGTTTGGTCTTAAAATGTGAAATAAAAAGCATCATAAATGGGTTATAATTGCCCCATAAGTGTCAAAAAACTTGTTACAATTATAATTCAAATGATAGTAGTATGCTTCTTCACTTCAAGTTGTATTGTCCAAACCTGCAAAACCTAATTAGCCTAAAAAAGTGAGAAGTCAGTGATGTGCTGAAAATAGATAAAATAAAAAATTTAAAGCACATGCTAAAAATCACTCACTGCTTTTGCTTACTAGTAAAAAGCATTGTTGTTCACGATAGAGTTGCCATAATTCAAATGAGCGTTGCTCTGGTGAAGAATAGCATCGCTTTGCAGTGAAATAGAGACGACGATAGCGTCGCTATGCAATGAAATAGAGACGACGATAATGTCGCTATTTGGGTGGCGTCGTCGTTTGTAAATATTCGATACTTCTAAAAAGTATTAGCGTCACGATTTGTTTTAATCAGCGCCGGTGTTTTAATTAGGCATCATTGTAGTTAGTGGAAAGAGCGTCGCTCTATGGTGACGCCTGACAAAGGCATCGTTGAAATCTCCAAGAGCATTGATGTATCTGCAAAAACTATACAAATAGACTTTGAGAGAAAAATTCATTAAATTTGATTGGTTCTTCCCTCCTAGTGCCAAAATGTGACTGATGGATTAGTATGGGCTGACTACACTTGATCCATGAGGATACGAAGCATATTCAAGCCACTAAACATTAGTCCAATAATATTATTCAATAAAAACTAAACTAGAAATCCATTAAAACTAGCATATTTAATCATGAAAGCTTTGAAAACACCTATTCTAATCCATTGAAACTTATCCTATTGGGGGAGTGGTGTTGCATTGATGTGGAATGGCAACCATTTCCCAATGTAGTGGATAATGAGCTTGTTTCAATTGATTCTATTGAACAAAATTGACAAAAACAATGATAGATGTGTATGAAAACATGATTTAAAGCATAATGAACATGATGCAAGATATTTGAACATGATCTATACTAAGATGATTGAAACCCTAATTACGAGATATGCTAAATGTATGCATCTAAATGAAGTTTTATCTAAAAAGATTGAAACCCTAATTACAAGATATGCTAAATATATGCATCTAAGTTACCATGGAAGCCATTAATGTAAGCTAAACTAATATGATGCAAGAAATTAAACTAAAAATATGATAAATGAGTGCTAAATATGAGTGCAAGTGCAAGTGATTTTAACATGAGTTTGCTCTTAAAATATGGATCCATTTGTCTCCAAATATTGACCTATTTATAGGAGGACAAATGAGAAATGAAGGGTTGAGATCAAAAGGTTAATAAATGGTCAAAAAGGAAGGAATTTGGAGGCATGGATCATGGATTCTCATCAATGGATGAGAATCAATGATCACGTGGATCAAGGATTCTCATCAATGGATGAGAATCAATGATCACGTGGATCAAGGAAAGAATCAAGGGTTGATATTCTTTCAAACAAACACACATTCAAAACTTGCACAAGAAGTCCCGTAAGTTAACTTGCACATGAAGTCTTATAAGTTTGTTATGAGGGAGAATATTCCTTTTTTCAAATGAGTGAAGAAAGAGAATATTCTTTGGAATATTCTCATGGGTGAGGGAAATTAGATATTTAGCAAATTGAAACAAAGTTTTAATGTGCAAAAGGGGAGGGAATATTCAATGGGAATATTGCTTTTGGAGGAATATGCAAAGGGGGAATATTCCCTTACAAGTGGGAGGATTAGAAATTGGATAATTAAACAATGTTAATTATGCAATTTTAGAAGAATTATATGATATTCATTAAATAAATGATTTAATGAAAAGGGGAGATATGATATGACATTTAATTAAATAACTTAGGGTTATTTAATTAAATAAGAGGACTTAGGGATTAAATTAAATAACTTGATGTATTTAATTTAATAAGACAAAATTTTAACATGAAAAGGGATGAATTAACCCAATTAGATTGATTAGATTAATGGATGAACATGACATAATTAATTAAATAGCTAGGGTAATTTAATCAATTAAGCGAAAAGAGGATGGGTTTCCAAATGAAATGATGTTAGTATACCTGATTTGAGTGCATGATATCATTCAAGATGTTGTCTTAAGTGTCTACAGAAGGATATTTGATGGTGGTTACAAACGCTGTCATTTGTAAACAGGTAGCAAGTTATAACTTGAAGATATGGGCGGATGGCATATGTTCCATTCTTGTTGGCTTCTCATTTTTTTTAATAAAAAATTTGTTTTGAGAAGCTAACAGAGCAGTGGAATATTTGTCCAATCATGTGATTGATCAACCCGAAGATAAAATCATATCTATTTAATTAGACACATGGAGGTTTTTGAATGTGGTCCTTGAAAATGATGTGCAAGGACATTTTGTATGGCCAAATGAGGAAAGGCATTGATAGTGGTCTCGTGGTGGTGGTAAGGTCATTTATGGATATGAAGTAGGCTAGGTGATCCTCTTCAAAGTTGTGGAAAGCTTGTTGGTACAGGCCAATGATGGTTGTTAATCCACTATGGCCTGTTCAACGATTGCAATAATGGCCTAGCAATGAATGTCATGGGGATCCCAAAATGCTTATGAGTTTGCAATTATCACAAGGTGGAGGATCAATTGCATACCCTGCTTAAGAGAAAATGGGATGCAATGAAATTTATGATTTGGAGAATCACAAGGGAGGACAACATGAGTATAACACATATACGCTACTATGTGTTGTTGGCAACAATATTTGATGGATATTGTGGCCATTCTTCATGAAGGGCTACCTAGTATCTATTATGAGATCAATGCATGTTTGATTAAATTTAATAAGAGCATGTATAAGCCTACACAGATCGAGTGGTCAAAGAAGGACATAAAGGCCATATGTTTCTTATTTTTCCTCTTTGTGCTAGAGCCACTGTAATTTTTTTTTATCATATTATGGGAGCTACCCTTTGGTAGTCATTTGCAAAAAAATAAAATGAAATATGTTACAAATACTTGATAATAATATGTCACTTTGAGGGTGAAACCTCCTAATTCACTTTGAGGGGGATACCTCCAATAGTCTTCAATAAGAACACAATACCTAACATGCTAATAATAACCTAACTATACCTCATATATATACCATATATATGCCTAGGATATCACCCAGGACAATCTAGATAATCT
>VDFB02256767.1:0-46642 GCA_007258455.2 Sequoia sempervirens | reverse complement strand
TGAGATATTTTGACTTGGATGGTGGAGATTGAATCTTGATAAAATGGAGGGTGGAGGATGAAAGAGGGAGTTGAAGTTGGTTAGGATATTTTGAAAAAGAATATTCCTTAAGAATATGCCATTTGGAGGGAAATTAGAATAATTAAATAATTCAAAATTATTTAATTATGGAGGATTAGGATATTCCTTTTTGAAAAAAGAATATTCCATGCAAGTGGGGGGAGAGTTAGATAATTAAATGGTGATAAGAGGAAAGGTTAATTATCCTAATTAAATTATTTAAAATTATTCAATTAGGGATGATAAGAGGAAAATTAATGAAGAATGATTTAATTAATAGAGGAAATTAGGAGAAAATGATGCAAAATGATGGTAAAGGGGGAATTAATGATGCAAGTGATAAAAATGATGAATTATGCAATGTTAATGATGAAAATGATGCAAAAATGCAATGTTAGGGATGTGTGATACGCGTTGGTCATTTTTGCATGTCGACAAAAATACACTAGAGCAATTTTGGATACAAATTTTTTTTACTTTCACCAACTTGTGCAAATAGACATTTCGTCAAACAATTTGCATGTAATAGTGTTTTGATATGATTTCACGAATAATCTTAATAGGATTGATTTCTCCAAGACCAGTACTAATAATATTTCTTTTTTCAATTAAGTTCCAAATAAAATGTGCATAATAGATATTGTTTTTAAGAGTTTATGAGCTGCTACAGCAAACTGAACAATACGGAAAAATTAAATAAAGCCTTTGAAATCACAGAAATAATATTATATTAATTTGCTGACCTCGTGACAGCTTTCTACAGTCCAAACAACAATCAAATTTGACTCCCAAATACTCCTTATGCCTGTATCAATTTGTGGCATCTTCAAAGATTAATATAGCAGCCTTGAAAGATGTACGGCAGCCTCATACTAAGTAATAAATCCTTTTAACCTGCTGCGTCAGCTTTGTTGACTCTCCCATAAGATGTGTTGACTCTTATGTAGGCAGCATTGAAGATTTTTAAGGCTTATGAGCCTCCCAAAATTATATCGTTGCCCTTGTAGTTAGGATGATGTGGTACGACTCTTTATTGGGCTGACATGGTAAAGCTGGGCAAAGTCTCAGCTCGAATAATATTTTTAAATTAATTTCTTCGGCACACACAGCTCTATGTCCTTTTGTCCAGTATCACTTGCACACACAACACTTGTATTTCTTGCTTTTTACCGTTGGCACACACCACTATAAACAAATTAATTATTTGCTTGCAAGTCTCAATTAATTTGTATTTGATATTCTGATGCTAACAACTGTAAATAAAAATCTCTGCTTAAGTACATTTGTGAAACCTGTTTGATTTCACCTACAATCAGCTAGGGAAGATATCTCACCATTGAAACCGATTTCCCATAGGGTTTTCGTTCTAGGGTTTTGCTCCCATAGAAGCTCTAAATCCACAATAGAGAGAATTAAATATAAGCATAATCCAAATGAGCTCTGAATTCCCCTTTTTATAAGCTTTTTAGGGCTTTCCAAAAATTCCCTTTTAAAATCACTTTATTAATTTATTAAGCCTTTTAACTCAAAAAAGTGATTTAATTTACTTTTAAAACATTTCCAGCACTTAAAGTCACTTTTAGGCATCCCATCATTTAAAACTTTACATCTTCTTTCCAACAAGCTATAACATTGAGGTGCCCAATAAACGTATTTGATTAAAAAGGTAACCTTAGTGAAAATAATTAAATATAGCTCAATATTACACCCAATTAGTGGAAATGGCCAAAAAGCATCAGGATTGAAATTTGACTGCAGAGGAGTGATCTTGATGATAAAATATGATAGACATGCCTGATTGGGTGACTTACTAAAAAATAGACACTCCCTCCAAGAATCTTGCATCCCAAACCAAAAGTCAGAAATAACATCTGAAAGTGTCATATGACTCCTTAAAACTATCTGAGTTCACTAGTAACATCAAATTACCCCTCTGAACATGTTAACACAAACCCAAAATATTAGCGACAACTACACTTTTAGAGAATCTGAAAATGTGGACATTACATATGTATACAATATGTTTTGATGTGTTTTATATATCTAGTACTCTAGCATGTGTGATTTATATAATACTTTCTAAGCAAATATTCTATTGAAGATTTAGGCTCTACATTTTTGGTGTCATTGCCATTTTCACTGAGCATTGTTCATAGTGGTGCAGCCATAACTGTCATGTCATATACTCTCAGTCATGAATTGTAGGAAAAAAGAAGAAAAAAATAGAAAATTTACTTGCAGGTTGAGAAGTTCAAGAATGTGTGAATGAAGGGAGAACTCATGAAAGATCTCTGTTTTCCTTGGCTCATAGTGGAGAACTTTGGAATGTTCAATTGTTCTTCTCTATTAGTCTTATGTTTAATTCCTTGATGGAGATATCCAGGGAATATTTTTATCTTTTAGATTTAGTTCCCCTTATGTGGTGACCTTCATCAGAAATGCCATGACTTAGGGATATCTCTTCAGTAAATGCACGTGGGCACTGCACCCAGCCTTGTTCATTTGGTTATGCCACACACAGCAAGTTAGATGTGGTATTTTTACTCAATCTCATTACTTAATCTTATATCATGCCTATTTCTCGTGGGGCTTCTCTTTGGATTTACCTCGTGAGATCGTCCTGTTCAGCTAAACTAGGGGTAAATCATGGTGTAGAACTCAAATTGTACATGAGGATGGGCTTTGTTTCATAATACTAGAGAGTATGGACTGTGATTGACAATGATAAGTCTGTCCTGTACCTCTAAATACCCCCATGGACACTTTGAGGTGCTGAGGAGCTCATGGGAATGGAACCTTGGTCAATGATGTGAATCTCACAACTCCCTGCAGCTTGTCGAAACCCATGGGATCATATCCAGGGTTTTTTAATGTAAATATGCAAAGAACTAATTTTTAAAGTTGAAAAGTTGTTCAGCATAAATTATATGTCGTGCATAAAATAGAGTTATAAATATAGCTGCATATTGTTTGGTATTGCAATTGTATTTTTCTATGATGTATATGGCTCATGTTTTATTCCATGATTGATATTTTTGCAAATTGAAATTTCTTGGAGTTCCTTGGGTGCAGGCTAAAATTAAGGAGTTTGAAAGTAAGCTTTCAGAAGTCCATGCCATCAAGGGAATGGATAAGGGTGACACTGACTCAGGCCGAGGGTCAATAAATAATAGCAGTTCCCAATCACTTAACACTAGGGAAAAGGATACATCCGCCTTGTCAATAAACAACAAGCTAGAAGAAGAACTTGCGAAACGGGATAAACTTATTGAGGTTTGTAGTTGTGCATAACTCAGTTAAAGTTCTTATTTCACGCATTAGATGACATTTAACTATCTTTCTGTTATTTCTATGTAGTTTTCTAAATTTATAAATCAGTTATAAATCTTTTTCCAAAATCAAGCTTCATTTGATATTGATCTTTGTTCAAGAAGATTAAAATACCTATTATTGATCTTTTTTGAACTATATTTATAAGCTTTAACTTCATGGTCACTGTGGATGATGCTATCACCTTGGTTTATACCATATAATATAAAGCTAGAGGTGTACAATGAATTACATGTACATCTACAACTTACTGAAAATTATTTGGAGCCAGTGATTACATTTATGTTGGTAACGGTGTCTAATTAAAGCACTCTATCTCTTATTTTGTTAAATATGAGGAAGCACTATATAATTTGAAAGAAACACCTACCCTGGTTTATTCCATATAATATAATGCTAGAGGTCTGCAAGGAAATTACTTACACATCTACAACTGATTGACAAATATTTTAGGCCAGCAATTGCATTCTTGTTTGGAACTATGTCTGATTGGAATGCATGCTATCTCTTCTTTTGTTAAATATGAGTAAGCGCTATATCAATTTAAAGAAACACTATACATATGTCTTAGAAAAGCTCAACAAAACTAGTATGTGAATACACCAAGCTTTGTATAGTTGAGAAACACTTCACTTCTAATATATTTCTTTATGCTTTCTTTTCAATGTCTTTTTAGTTCTATCTTGAATACTGTACAATATCAAAACCTTGTAGTCTACATCCATTTGTTCATTTCCAGCTTTCGATTTTCTCATATTGGTATCAGGCATTTTTTAATTTTCTGCTCGCTATATATTTTTACCTGTTGTGTTCCTTTTTGTAGTTCTTTCCTATTGTGCAATTGCTTTTGCCTAGCACAGTCAACATTTTATCAATTGCTTATTTTCATCGCCTCTGGTCTATTGAAAAGGCTGTATATGCCCACCTTTGAGGACAATCAATATTGGGAAGGGTGGACTGTCATAAAGGGTGGACTGTCAATGGACAATCCATTTGTTCATTTCCAGTTTTCGATTTTCTCATCAGGGTATCACAGCCTTTATAAATAAATAAAATCAGGCGATTAATGAGAAACAGCCGACCTATATTAAATAGCAGCAACAAAATTAAAGGGACGACTAGAATTAAATAAGCAGTTTATTTTAATAAGGCTGACTAAGTTTCATTAAGGTTTATCAGTGGCAGTATTAATAATAAAGGCAGCGCTTAACTTGACAGAGTGTGACTCTTGAAAAACAATGTTAATAAAGGGAGTGATCCTAAGGGTAGCGATCCCTTGGAATTAAAGATATTAAATTAAAATTAAAGGTTTCAGATCAGGGATTAAGGGAATAGTTGTGACTCTTCTAAAAAGGCATTAATAATGAAGACATGTAACTCCCAAGAAATGAAAGATATATAAGGGAGGTCAATTCATTTGGTGAAAGAATCAATTGGGATCAATATGGAATGAATAAAGCAGATTGGAAAATAAAAGTGAATTAGAAATCAGAATAAGAGATATAGTGGATTAAATATTATTAGCAAGAATATATTTGGGAAGTTTATATATATATATATATATATATACATATGCGATCATGCAATAATGATGCTTGCAGCAATTATTAAACCCTATTAGTAAATATTCATTTGATTTTCATAAAGCAATCATATTAGGAATTGGCAAGGAAATATAATTAGGGAGATGCAGGAGTACGGGTTCCCTCAATTAAGTAGACCACCCATTGAGTTGGATTGCTTGTGGGCCAAGGGGTTGAATTGACTTGATTGGTTGTTTGGCACTCTTGGGCTTAGTTGTGGAGGATAGTCTCCCGGAGCCCCATTGTGCTTTCCCCCTCAAGTTCCTAATATGGTTGGCTATAGTGTGCATGTTACATTATCATTTCGTCTGATGATTATTTTCCTAAATTCAATTGCTATTGTGTAATTTAGTGAGAAAATACTCTTGTAAATAAATTGTATTATTGGATTTGTTAATTTTGGGCAAAAATTAGGTACTCCCTCAATAGGGGACATTACATATTGTGTGCAAAACCTAAACCAGGATTCATACCTTATAAAGGGCATTTCAATTGGTAAATTTATAATCTTAAATGCACTAAATTTATTTTGGATTCTAATTGTGCTTTTAAGGAAAAATCTAGGAATATCCCAAGTAGGGGACATTATAGGTAAGCACAAATGAAAGTCCTTTCATACTAAAGAAGCATGGCAGCAAAAGGGGCTTTAAATATGGGCTATACAAGTATATATGAGCTATCTTGGAAATCACCAATAATCCTTAGTGTGAGGTACTTTTTTATTGTAGATTGATGATTTCTCAAGAAAAATGTAGGTATGCTTTATGAAGAATAAGTTTGATTGCTTTGGAACCTTTGTTGACTTTAAATATTTGGTTTAAAATCAATAAGGTAGGCATATTAAGACCCAATGTTTGATAGAGATCAAATTCACTTTCAAGTAGTGTTAAGATTACTTCGAGATGATGAGATTTAGAGACAATTGATAGCCATATACACCCCTTAACAAAATGTCGTGGTTGAGAGGAAAAAAAAAATATCATGGAAATGGCCTAGTGCATGGTGCATTTTAGAGGCATGCTAAATAGACACTTTTGTAAAATTAGTTCACATTTGTTGCGAAAAGAACAAAAACTAATGCAAATGAATGAGTCTAGTTTCAAGCAATCTAGTTAGTAATTGTTGCACAATAAAGGGCAACGTGAAGAAACTTAAAATTTTGATTCAAAGTCTAAACTGGTGTCACCAAATTTGTTGCTTACCTAGTGAATCTCCAAGTTCATGTTTTTTGTTAGGCCTAAACAAGGCTTGTTTGCATAGTTAGCCAAACTTTGCATGTGCGGTCAAGTGTAGGCTAATTTTTTTTTATATATTCATGCTTTTAAAAAAATATATTTATATCGTATGTTTATAAAAAGGTAAGTCCTAATATAATCCAAAAATCAACTTATTGGGTTTGTGCCAAGTTTGAATTTGGTTATTATGGTCTAAATAAAAAGTCAAGTGTTATTATTAACATAAGTTTGAACTTATAAAAAAATAAAATTGGAAGTGATAATATGGTCAATCCTACAAGAAATCATGGGCTCAAGGTATTTGGCAATTCAGACCAAGCAAGACTCTAGGGAGAAATACTATGCTTTTTTAGCATCTTCTTGAGATAATAGTGATGCAAAAGTTGTTGGTTCTTTGATTGGGGTTTCTTTTCATTTCATTTATTTCAAAGAATGGTATGTCAAGTTTAGTATTGATTCTAGTTCGATAGATTCCATTTCTTCAAGTGATTGTTCAAGGGATAGGGGATGTTTGGATTGTTCTTAATGGTGCAAAAAAAAAAATTCTAAGAGATGTTAGGTTTATTCCATATGAACAAAAATCTATTGTTTGTAAGTCAACTTATAAAATATTCTAACATTGCTATGAATTTTTGTGGAAAGAAGTGTATTGTGATTGACAATATTAGGACATAGTGGTTGTTGTAGGCATTGGTCAAGGTAGTTTATATAGGCTAGTTGATTTTTTCCTTGTTAATTTGTTTGTGTTAGCTATGAGGGAGGGCAATAGCATTTCTGTGGCATGAGATATGTTGGAATTTGACATCAACTTGTCAAACTCAGTAGGAAGAGCCTTCCCCACAAACCATTCTACACTCATCAAAGTATAATGTTGATAAAATTTTAGTAACAAAAATAAAAAGCTAAGCTAGAAAAGGAGATTATATGCTTAAAAAATTAAAATTAGAGAATTGTTTAATACATGTACTTTAAATAGATGACTATACTAAGAGCCTGACTATGATAAGCTATATGTGGTGCCGAAAAAATTCCAATTTAAGCTTAAAACTTTCTTGAGTGCCACTCAATCTAACTAATCAATCAACCTTGTTTAACAACTAACACTTTCTAACCAAACTAGTTGAGACTAACATCAATAAATCACTCAATTCTCAAGTAATTAACTAGCCTAACTAGATGACTAGGATATTGAGGATATTTGCTATTTAAATTATTACTAATATTCCTAGATTATTACAAGCTAGGATGTAAAATATAAACTAAGGTGCTTGAAATACACCAACAAGACATAGTCATATCAATCTTTAGTATTTAGCTAAATTGAGCATAATCACAATGATTTACAAATTGCCATCTATTCAAGGGGGGAAACATATGTGTTAGTTGTTTTGTTAGAAAGCAAAAATGAAAGTTTAAAGTTGTTTCTTACTAGAGGGGGAATGGCATGTGATGGTGCTTCAAATCTTATTCATGTAGATGTATGTGAGTTGTTAGCATAAAATGCTTTTATTATGTTCTATCAATTTGATTGTACCTAGCTATGTAAAATTTTCTTGCTGGCTTTTAGGTAACTTTGTTAGTGGTTATGGATGGTTGTGTTTCTTTGGCAACAATTGGGTGGTTTAAATAGGATTCTTGTAGTTAGAGAAAGGTAGTTTGATCATGCTAAATGCTCCTTGGTCTACAATTTTCTACACACAATGCTATGAATGAATAAGGCAATCACTAGTATTAATCTACAAATGTCTAGTCAAATCTGTTTATCTTTGTTTTCTTTGCTTTGGAAGCTTTGTCAAGTACAAATTATTGGCTGGAGATTAAAAAAGTAGGTTGATCAAAACGTTGAGCTTTGATAATGGGGGTGAGCTCACTTCCAAGCAAATACATGACTACTATGTGAAAATAGGTACCATAGAGAATTGATAGCACCATATAGATCGCTTAGTAGAAGGGGATGGTTGAGAGGAGAAACATAACAATCGTGGAGATGGTTGGATGAGTGATGCACATTAGAGATGTGTCATGTAGGTAGTGGAGTGAAGTAGTAGACACAAAAGTTTATTTGTTGAATAGAAGTTTTTGTAAAGCCTTGCAATATGTCACACCTAAAGGATTTTGGTTTTGCTCAAACCAATGGTATTTTTGGCTTAGTTGTATAGATTTTGATTCCCAAGAATGTCTGCTGCTCTATTTGATAAATTAAATACATGAAATATTAATGGAGGTGACAATGCATACCAGATACATGCGTAAAATATATCTTTATTTGCTCATGAAATTATTACAAAAGACCAGAGATGGTCAGCCAAGGATCAAAGTCGATCCAACTAGATCATACTACTCTCCTTGACCATACATAATCATAGACATAGTCGGTTAACCAATATTATCGAAGCATAATCATAGACATTGTACGCCGACTACAAAGAACAAATGGAATAACTAGATTTTAAAATCTTTAGATATTTCTTTGCTGGCTATAGGGAATAATCTAATGTATACAAATTCATTGATATTTCAATTAACAAACCCATCGTTAGTTGGCATGTTAATGTAAAAGAAACATAACATTTCTTTGATTGTAACACTAACCAACATATTGTTAGTGATAAGTCTAGAACTTGTGTTGCGGTCCTTTGAAAGATGAAGGCTCTAGTACTTTTTGTAGTCCATTACAATCACTAGTGTGTTAGCCCTTAGTTGATATTTCTCTTGCACCATTGGTATATTATAGATGAAGACTCGAATTGACTTGGACTTAAGATAAGCTTCCTTCACTAGACGATTCTTGAGTTACATAGCAATACAAACAAAAGCGACATGATTCTACTATTTAGGATGTGAAGGAATTTGACCTTCCTAGTTGACCTTGTTGACCAAAAAAACAAATTGTCGATCCAAATGAGCATATTTATTTTCCTCTCTTGTAACCATTTCAAGGCGCCTCAATCATAATGATATGCAAGTGTTATAACCCTTGCAGGGTGTTAGCTCAAATCCCTATAAATTTTTTCAATCAACTCTGTTGAATTTAGGATCAGATTTGCATGCACAGAAAAATAATTCAAAATCAGACAAATAACACAGCATATACCCTGGGAAAACCCTCCTCTTGAGGGAGAAAAAACCCAGCAACAAAGATCTCTCTTATATTTGATGCAACAGTGTAAATTTTACAATTTACAATAAGGTCTAACTCAAGACCGATATATTGCACCTGGCAATATGAAGTGACAGATAATAACCTGTTAAATCACACCTGGCAAATGACAGATCTGGCACTGGATGATCTTCAAACTGAGATAGATCAACACTGTGTAATGTTTGCCTTTGTATTCTGAACTTGCACTTTGCATAATATATTCACACTTGAGTATATTGTAAAGCTGATAAGTATAACATCAATCTGTACCTTATGTTCTCATTTGATATCACCAAACTGATGTATTCGCTTTTGAATATCAGAAAAATTCGCACTTGATTGATCTGATGTATTCGCTCAGATAAGTTTGCACTTGAAGATCTATTTGGCCTTGATGATATAGAACATATATGAATAACTGAAGTTCGCACTTGATTGATCTATTCGCCCTTTATGATACAGAACATATATGAGTAACCGAACTCGGCTTGTGTATGTACAATGGACGAAACAGAAGTATATATACAGATGAGTGGGATAAAACTAATCCCTCATGTCGGCCTTATAAGAGATTGCCTATCTAAATGAAGTCGGCCTAGTTGGCCTTGATAAATGTTCACACCTCTTCACAAGAGGTCGGCTACCTTATGAATATTAGATATCTTCTAATAAAAGATAAACATCAAATTCTTTTATGTCGGCCCATAAGATGAAAACCAATAATAATAATAAATATAATTTGAATAGCCAATGGCTATCATTCAAATTTATTTTCACGAAGGAGCTGAGCTGGAAGGAGCTACCGAAGCTGCTATAACATTAACAAACTCAATTCTACTCTTTTTGATCACCTAGTTCCTAGAATGGGCAAGTTGAGAGCATACGGAGTAAGAACGAGGATAGATGAAAATTAATTGAAAAGTGTTGGTGGCAAGCTGACCGACTTACAATTTAAAATAATCATAGAATTGCTCTAGCCAAACTGGTTGATAGTGAGTGCAAATGAAGTTGAATCTACACCAAAATGGTGAATTAACTCACCCGATTCCGGTTAATGCTATGCAAGATGGAGAATGATAGAAAATAAAATGGGATCCAATAGTACTACTATCCAAGGATCTGATACAAAGAAAAAATTTGGAAAGAAATAATCCGACAGTATACATTTCAGATTATTACAGTGAGGAATGACTTTCATTTACAATCATAGTTGAATTAGTTTCTAATACATTTCTTTATTATTCTTAAAATGTGCATTTCGTCAAATAGTTGGCATGAAATTGAAAATCATAAAATAATGACCCAAAAAGAAGTTGGAGAAATGACAAGTGTTGTAGGTGAATCAATCAATTGAGAAACCACTATTATTTCCAACCCAAACTGCTGATTTATTAATTTTCCCACCAGCTGTCTTTCACACTAAAAGTCAGAACCTTTTTACTTTGCAAAAGCATAATATTAAAATTTGCATTTCACACAACACAAACTGCTAGACATAAAATCAGATTCACGTATCACACTATTATTTTCTTTTTCTAGAATATATAAATCACACCAAACATTAAATACACACAAACCCCAAAAATCTTTGCAAACTGAAAACCACAAACCCCAAAAATCTTTGCAAATTGAAAACCACAAACCACAACTGAAAACCCAATTTATTTGAAATTCAATCTGCAACTTTCAGCACAATGGTGATTCTTTCATGAAACCACACAGCCGACTAGGAGGGTTTTTATCTCCGGAATTGGATTTACCAAAAGGGTTTTTGTCCTTAGGTAAAAAGAAAAAAGTTCAGTCTTAGAGCAACAATAAAAATTGAAGAGTAACCCTTCTTTTGAAAACCCAACCTCCTCCTATAACCTTTTTAGAGCTTTTTTATTTTTTAATCTTTTAATTTGTTCTTTCTGTTGGTTTTTCAAAAAACATTTTTGTTTTGTCATTGCTTAAAAAAAAACAGTTTTTTTTAATTGTTTTTTTGAAAAAACATTTTTCCTTAATAAAATAATATAAAGTGTCCTTGTGACCACTTTTCAACACCTTGAGCCTAGCGACATTTTATTTGCATACTTAAAACAACTTTTTAAATAATTGAATGTAAGCTGTCCTTTTAAATATTATTTAAAGGTACCCTTTTTGACAATTAATGTAATTATTTAACTTATTTTCCCTTTACTAACATCCAATAGCCTACGGAAAAAACTTAGGAAAATAGGCTAAGGGTCACCAACAACTTACCTCGAGAAGGGGACATTACAACAAAATTGATAGGGCAACCTAAATTGGAGTTTACCATGCAAGTTGAAAATGACGGTTTGTTGAATTATACCTTTGAATATGCCAAATTGCTTGTAGGTAAATAAATTTTTTGTATTCAAACGGGCATTTAAGATAAAACGTAAATCATATGGTACTTAGAACAAATACGAGGCTCATCTTCTTGGAAAATTTTGTTCACAACAAGATTGTATAGATCAAGGAGACTTTGCTTCTATGACAAAGATGGTCATGTTTCAGTTGGTTCTCTCTATAACACCCTAGTTTGGTTGGAAGGTGCATTAAATGATTGTATAGAGTACCTTTTGAATGGGGTTTTGGATGAATTCTACATGGGGTAGTTTGAAGGATTTCAAGTATGTGGTATGGATTGTCTGGTTTGATGGCTTCTTAAATATCTATGCAAGCTTAATTAGGTTCCATGAGCTTCGTGGATAAAGATTGATAATCATCTTTGAGATTTTGGATTTTGAAGATGCCAATTAATTTCAAATTTCTATGTCAAAAGCATTGGTGATGACATCGTGTTCTTTTGTTGTTTATGTTGATCTTACCATCATAGTTAGTTGTACCACCACATTACAACAAGTGGAATTTGATTTATGTTATGCTTTCAACATGATTGATCTACACCTCCCACAATACTTACTAGGTGTAGAGTTCTAGAAACATGAACATTTCATTTTCATGGCTCAGCTTAAGTACAAATATTTTGGAACGGTTTTGTATGGTTGATTGTAAGATTTTTTGCTACACCTATGGAGATTGGGTAGAAGTTATTAACCTATTATGATTATCATTGGTCGATGGAGCACTCTATTAGTTGTTAGTTTTATCTAAGCCTGTCCATTGACAACTAGTGAAATGAGTGTTGTTATATGTCAAAGGTACTCATGACTTTGCCAATATCTATTCAAGGAGAATTAATTTGACGATGATGGGATACATAGACTCTAATTGGGCTGGTTTGGTTGATACTCAGAGATTAACTACTATCTATATTTTCTCTTTGGGCTTAGTAGTTGTTTAGTGTCAAAGTAAGGTTCAATACATTGCCACTTTATCTTCCATTGTAGTGAAGACTACACTTGTCAATGCAAGTCATGAAGTGGAATGTTTATGCAGTGTTTGAGTGATTTGCACCTTTCTCTGATAACACTGATTCCCATTTGAGTGACAATAAGAGAATTTTGAAGTTAGTGAAGAACCCAATCTATCATGCTTGCACCAAGCACATTGAGGTTCACCTTCACTACATTCAACAATTGATTGACATGGATGATATTTCTCTCCACTACTAAACATTCATGGAACAATTTGTTCAATTTTGGGACAAAATTGTTGTTGTCTTTGGTCTAGTCATTAAGAAGGGGTTAAAGGTTTGAGATTTTCACAGTTACACATAATATCATGTTTTTGGATGCTACTATGAAATGTTTATAATTTTGATGTTTCAAGTCTCCTCCGAGACTCCTCTTTAGGGAAATTATGAGATGGAGGAGGGGTATTGGATATAATATAATGTTTGGCCATCAGACATAATGTTAGACTGCACTTTGTACACATTGGTATTTATTGCTTATGTTAATGATGTAATTATCATGGTAGTATTTGATTTTCATGGCATTGATATCTCATGGCATGGCACATGTGTAAGTGGAATTCAACTTCTGGTTTTATCTTGTAATGTTAGCATTTCTATTCGTCTCTTGAGAGACACACATACAGTTTAACCATTTTTCAAATAGTGAGGGGAAGCTTCTTGAGATCTAACTAATCTATAGATTAAAACTATAGATAGAATTTATAGGTATGCACACTATATAATGTTTCATTTTTTTGGGGCAAGGGTGTTTGCATAAATGGAAATTACTAAATGTGTATGTTTTTTCTCTGAATGTATGTGCCAAATTGTTAATAATCAAGCCTTCGACAAGAGTTTTGGATAGTAAGGAGAGTAAACTATTAAGCACAAACAAACAAATAGTTCCTTCCTACTAAAGGAAAGACCAATATTCTATTGCAACTAGATATTAAGGGATAACAATATACGATTTCAAAAAGTAAATGGCTAAAATGCTTTCAAAGCTACAATTTAGAATAGATAGATGTTGCCAATACAAAGTTTGACTCAATACAATATACTTTTGGTTTACTTGGAGAAATTATAATCATAGTTACAATAACCTCAACTTGGATGATGATCTCTACTACATAGCCCGACTTAAACTATCATTAGCTATTTATGTGCTCAGAGCACTTATTTATAGGTTACAATAAAGTTTTTTTAGGATTTAAGAATCATAACAAAATATCTTAAAAATAACTTGCACATAAATGACTTTCATGATTCTAGAACATATCTTTACATTGAAACTGCTGAATCTTTTGGATCTTCTGAAGAACAGTAAAACCCTAACCATGATGAATCCACTCAACCATAGTTTGAAAACTCGGACTCGGCAACCCAAAATTTTGACTTGGACTTGGGACTCGACACAGGCTCGACAAAAAAAACCTCGTAATTACACAAAAAAAAGAAGTAAATGCATTTTAGAGAACATGAAAATCTAATTTGACAATCAATTTTTCATAATTCAAACATTACACATGTCATATGATCCTCAAACTCTCAAAATTTAAAATTTCAGCCATTATCTTAGTTATGTTCAAGTGCCTGAAGAGTTTGAGCTCAAGACTCAGGAGTCCAAGCCTAAGACTCGGGAGTCTTGGAGCAGGACTTGGTCGAGTACTCTCCAAGACTTGGCTAGACTTGGCTCGGGAGTCTGGTTGACTTGACTCGGCCAGCTCAGAGACTTGGGAGTTTGGAGAGTCTTGCAGAAAACTCGGAGAGTCTTCAAACTATGCACTCAACAATTCCGAGGGCTTTGATAAGATCGAAACTTGCAGTGGAACTCTTGAATATGGGGATGTAAAAGCCCTAGCTTTTCTCATAGTGAAGACAACCAATCAAATATGCAGAAATTTGAGACATATAGCAGCTGCAGAATCGCCGTTATAAACTCTTTAGATGGCTGGAATTTTTCATTTGGAAACCCTTCATTACTACTGCTTTACTTGAAAACTTTTTCGCAGACCTGTATACATAAGAATGAAAGCCTTTGTTTTTGCTGTGAACAGCCAACGATGAATTACTTTGTGAATTTTGAACAATGAATAGCTGCATTCAAATAGGCATAGAAATTCATCTCTTTTGCTTGCTTTATCCTTGATTTTTGCTTCAGACCAACTGAGTAGGAAGGTGCCACCTTTTGCTAAAATCTCCCTTCACACTTAACTTTAGGCAGAGATTTAACATATTTTAGCCAACTGGGATTTTTAGGTAGAGAAAATGAGTGGCAAAGCCACTAGGAATGTGCATGTGGAGGAGTTTTTAGATGGCAAATACATAAAAAATTTGCATCATACTGTTTTAGTGTGGAATGTTCTGAACTGAAAATTTTCTGCTTATTGCAAATTCACAATGGACAATGCATGTGACATTATCAGCTTTTGATCACCAAGATCTTGATGTTGGTAAGGTGAAAGCACACAGTGCAAGGGGTTAGATTGATAATTACAAAACAAGTGCATGTTGGCGGTAAGTTGTGCAACTGGATACAACAAATTGGTACAAAAATTTAGAAATAATGTAATACTTTTTGGGGGCAAGCCTTCCAGATTAAATACAAATATTCAATCTGGTGGAGAACCACACATATTATCATTCAAAATATAAATGTTGGAGATGAAAGTGATTTTTGATGTCATGACGGCATAGCCATCTAGACTTACAATATTTAAATCCACTTCATATTTTATAATATTTTTGTTAGTAAACAACACAGAAATTTACAATGTAGATTATTATTTTTCTGATTTGAAATACTGATGATGATTAGCAGAAATGTTAACAACAGCTAGTTCAAGTGCCAAATAAAAAGCAGAATATCAGCCAATGATTACAGTTTACCTTTATTGCTGATTGTTAGACATAAATATATTTAAAATTGGTAGCTAGTATAGATGAGATTTGGGATGACAAAACCAATCAAAAAGTGCACCCGAAATAGCTTCTTCATACCTTTGTTTTTTGCCTGAATCTACTAAGCTTTTGCCACTTTTTAAGTCACTTGACTGGAGAAAACGGCAAAGCCAATGAAGAAGTGTGCCCTTACTTCATTGACAGAATTTGCCTACATCCTTGCCATTTTTGATCATGTTGTTGGAGCTTTGAAGAGAGAATGCCATTGAGTGTTGTAATTTCCCGTCAAAGCTTCATGCCTTAATCATTTCCACACCACTTCCTTCACCACATCCATCGTCAATCTTGAATGTCATTGTTATTTTATCTTTGGATGACTGCAACCTTGAACATCCTGCAAGAGTTGTTAGACGGAAAGCAAGACCATGACAAGATGCCCTTACAACCTGATCAGAAAATACTACCACTGACAATGTGAGCAACAAACAAATGATAGTTGATTGACGAATGACAAAATGGACTAGAAACTGTATGAAAGTTGAAATTTATATGGGTACAACAGGTAAAACTGAAAAGTATTTGCTCTCTGCCTTTTAGGCATCCAGCACTATTATTGGACATAAGTGAGCCATATAATTAGGAGAAAAACACAGTGCTCTCTATGGTTTTGGTGTATATGATCTTAGAAGATAGTGAAATTGGATATGCAAATTTAGGAATTCTACAAGAAATTTAATTTCTTTGCTAGTTGCTCTTGGGAAGGGTGATTTATGCTTAATGCTCGAAAAGGTTCATTTTCCTGATTTCTGCAAATATATTTCCTACTAGGACTGCCTGATTTGCAGCAGACTCTTCTTCCCAAAAGAGTATCAGACATGTTCTAAGGTATCAGTTATGGTTACAGGGAAGGAATCT
Source organism: Sequoia sempervirens (assembly GCA_007258455.2). Taxonomy (NCBI): domain Eukaryota; kingdom Viridiplantae; phylum Streptophyta; class Pinopsida; order Cupressales; family Cupressaceae; genus Sequoia; species Sequoia sempervirens. The sequence goes on along the minus strand of VDFB02256767.1, from coordinate 30,112 downwards.
AGTTGTGGTGACGAGCCAATGTGTGATGCCATTTTTTGATTTAAAGGGATATTTCTATGGTTTTTGATGATTTATACACAGCAATTTTGTATTGGTTTCTTCTGAATTAAACATGGGAAGGACTTAGGTACTCCTTTGTATAACATATATTTACTGCAATGTATATGTTAGTACCATAATACGAAGGAATTCATCGACTAAATTTTTGGTTTCCACATGTATTATAATTTTTCTACACAGTTTCCATTAAGTACATACATAATTTTTTTGTTAATAATGCATCATCAGTTTTGAAATGGCATGCTATAACATCAACTTGGCAGTCATACATCTTTTTTGTATTGATTTATGTTTGTGGCTTCCATTGGTGTAGCGTTTGCATGAGGAAAATGAGAAGCTTTTTGAGCGACTTACTGAGAGAAGTGGATCGGGAGGCTCACCAAAGGTTTCATTTTACCTTCTATTTTGTCCTTTTGCTTAAAATAAATCTCAGTAGCATGGCACATTCTAAAATATAATTTCTCACAGATTGTTCCATTATTAAAATTTTCTTTTCCATTTGTTTGCATACATTTTTAGCTTCACTTGCTGTTAAGCATTCAAAAATTGAATTTTAGCTTCACTTTCTGTTAAGCATTAAAAAAATGATTTTTTTACCAGAAGTCTGTTTGGTAAGATCTCTATATTTTTTTTTTGTCATATTGTGTTTTGCACTTGATAGCCAATAAGCCTGATGAGGTTTGACAGTTTACATCTCTTTATATGTGTAATGGATTAATGTAAAATTATTAATTTCTATAGGGGTTGAATTTGTTGATTTTTACTCATCAGGACCATCGTATCTACTCTTTAGAGAAGACTTTATGTCTCTACTTGAACATGATTATCTCCTTAGTGTATTTAGGGAGATGTTATTAACAATCATTAGAATGCTTCACAAACTGAAACACATTTTTTCTTTTATCATGAGTGAATACCATGCTTGGTAGTATAAATAAATAAATAATTAAAGGATAAATTAGTTATCTGTAAACATTCAACCATGTGTAAGTGGTTTATATTTGGTATACCTCATGTATAATTGAGCAAGTAATATACATACATTGTGTAAAAATCCATTTCAATTAATCTTTATGGCCTACTTGCTATTTGGCAGACTCTTATAAAGGTATGGACAAATATCTGTTCTAGTATCTAATAACGAAATAATATGAGAAGCAAGCAAAGTGAATTGGACTCTTGTTTAGTTATAACATCAAATGGAGCAACTTAAAATGGCAAGAGGAATGCGAGATGAATTATTGATGCATTCAAGACAATTATTTGTTTTTTTATCCTATGTAACTGCATTCTGTAGTATTGCCCATGGCCCCATTGTACTCAGCTAGTTTGGTTCTGATCCTGGTTTGGTGTTGATGGATGGCTTGGTGTTTGCCAAGGTTTGCCTTAGGCACCTTGGGCGAACCTGGTCTCTATTTGGGAGGATTGTGGTGCCCATTGGAAACAACAATTTAAAACATGAAAATTTAGTTTTAATTTAAAAAAGGCATTTGCCAACCCTGATTTAGCCCTAAAGTGAGTTTTATTCATTTATCTTGCCTAAAGTCAAACATTTCTGCCTCATTTCACAAATAGAAGTGACCTTCGGTTCTTGACGACTGTTGGATATTTCTTCGAAGGTGAAGGCTATGGGATGCTACACCTACAAGATTTATTTATCAAAGGTGAGTTTATCTTTTGATTCTTTTAAGTTTTGCCAATTTTTTCCATTTATTTTCTTTTTAAAAATGTTTTGATCTTTTTTTTTTATATGTAATATGGGGGGTTATAATGGCGTCTTTCAATTTTTTTCATAATGCATTGTAGGGTTATATATATGTAATATTTTTTCTGGTTTTCTTATTCAAAAGAATCTCTAGTTGGTGGAGAGCTCATTCAAATTAGATTTGGCATCAGCTCTTTGGCTACATATATCCATGATTGAGCAACTTCCTCGAGGTGGTGGTCATCATTGGCTACAAGTGAATGTGAGAATGAGTAGAGCTTGTATAATTGAGTGAAAGTTCACTTATGTGCTATGATTGACTTAGGAACAATTTTTTTTCCTAGGCCGAATAAAAAAGGGTTTCCAAATGAACTACTTACGGCATTTACCAAAGAAGAAGAGGATGTTCATATTGTAAGTAATAGAACAAAGGAAAGACTACATCCTCTTTCCAAGAAATGATTCAGCATAACTACTACTAGCTTAATAGTATTAGATGGTTCACATCTTTTCACACTGTTATTGTCTTCCTGAGAAGAGAATACATGCTTTCCTATAAAAAAATGCTCATTGGAAAAGGCCTTCAAGGATGAGGTGAGGGAGGTTACAAATGAGAGCATTGTACTTTGCATTTATAGCAATGGGATTCTTTTCAACCTTGTCAAATCACCATATTGGTAGGATATGGTGACAACAATTGCAAATGCAATTGTTGATTATATTAATCTTGGGTATGAAAAGGTGTGCACCACCTTATTGGCCAAGGAAAACTTTTCCATAGAGACATCATTAAGGGCTATCAAGGATACATGGCCCTAAATAAGAGTGTCCATCACTTCTAATGGATGGAAGGATTGCAAAAAATAGACACTATTTAATGTCATTTTAGTGTCACCTAGAGTGGCCATGTTTTAGAAGGCAATTGATTGTGAGGTGCAAATGAATGATGCAACCTTTACCAATATCCTCATATAACACGTTGAGATTGTGGGCCCTCAAAATGTTGTCTAAGTTATAACAATCAATGCTAAAAACTGTAGGGCACTAGGTCCAATAATGGAGGGTATGTATGCACATATTTTTTGTGTTGATGTTTAGAGCAGCATCAGTCGAGTTTTCCAGCACGTATCTCATGGAGATAATAATTATATGGAGCCTCCGTCTATTTAATTATTACATGCGATTTAATGAAGAGTCATTTCCTTCGATAACTAAGCATTTATTAAGAGATGCGAATTATGCAAGAAGGCACGATTTCTTAAGAGGCGATCTTATTGTTTATTATTTAATATATTGTTATCAAAGGCCGATATGATGTTAATGAAGTGGTGTGATCTCTCAAGGAAGCACAAGTTCTTATGTGGCCGACTCTTGCATATTGGATGCGTCTTCATGAAGAGGCGTCTCCCTCCTTGATGGCCGACTTAACTTGAAGAGTGACGACCTTCCATTTTGTATATATATCCATGACATTCATTCATTTGTATTCATTATTTCAGTCATTCCATTGTTATCTGGTCAAGTGCGTCTTCATACTCAGTTTATAGAAGGAGCAGATTGTAATTAAGAAGAAGTCTGAGATATCTACAGTCAGGTTGAGTTTCTCAAATCTGTATTTGCATCATCAGTGGTGCTGTGTATTGGTCATTCTATTGGCCCCTTGTATGTGTAATGTTCTTGTTGAACAATCAATAATATAAGAGATATTATTGGCTGGGTTTTTCTCCCTCAAGAGGAGGGTTTTCCCAGGGTATCTGCTGTGTCTTGTGTTAATTTTTGAATTAATTTCTGTGCATTAATCTGATCATTAAAATCTAACATTTTGGACACCATGTGTTGTCCACTCTCTTAACTTGATATTACAAAAGATTGGCACAACGATCAAGTGGGTCAAAAAATTCTACATGGAGGCTAAGGAGGTTCAAATGTTTGTGACAAATCATCACATGTCACAAGCCATCTTCAAGAGCTTGTTGAACTTGGAGCTGTTGGAGGTAATATTATTTTTTGGTATATTTTTTAATTTTTTTTTATATCATCAAATTTTTTAATTTTTTAATGTTTTTTAGTTTTTACGCACCGATTGGTTGTTGAGACTTGATTTGGATCACACACAATCGTCTTGAGACAACTTGTGAAGGTGTGATAGGTATTGAATGCCAAAGTCATGAACACTCTTTGGAGTGTATGGAGGCAATCAAATATAGAGAGAGCCCCAAAAGTCAAAGCATTGATCCTAGAAGATGAGCGTTTTATTGAGCCATGATGAGTATGATTAGGGATGTTGGTATGAATCAACCATGTTTGGGTGAACTTTATGTTTGTATGGACTTCATATTTGAAAAAACAAGGACCATAATAGAAGCCAAGGAGCATGACTCCATAGAAGCATTTTTTGAAAGAGTGCAAAAGATTATTGTTGAGCATTGGACAAGATGACTACATGCTTGCATCTCTTTGCATTTGTTTTTTCTTCAAAATATTATGGCCCAGAGATACTTTCCTTGTCAAGGAGGGTGGCTACATATAGAGATGAAGAGATTGCTCTTCTGTACATTATTGCATTAAAATTTTTATTCTTAGATGTAGATATATAAATTGTCGTCTTGACTTAATTTGGGTACTTCTTATTTCAAGGAATCATGATGTTTGTGTTCTTTGAGATAAGTACAAGAAAGATGCTCATGAATGGTGGTACATACATGGCCAATGCTCCATTTACTTGTAACCTCTTGCAATACTAATTCTATCTCTGGTGTACATTTTCTTAGTTTTGAAATTCCTCATTTTTCTTTCGTTGCCATATATTATATTATGTTTTATAATTGTAAGTGTTGTATGCAATTTCAACAAGTTGCAAGTTCATTAGCTAAACAAAATTGGAGTACATAATCCTTTGTCCACTTAGTTAAGAATAATCGATTGGATGCAAAAAAAGTCGAGGATTTGGTTTTTGTGCACTCCAATATGTGTCTCTTGTCACATAAGGATCTTGATTACAATGAGAGGGTGTTGAGGAATTGGGATCTAACTCTTGAATGTGCTAACTTAGAAAGTATTGTCACACAACTTGTCAAAGTCTTTAAAGATGAGGCAACTTCTACATATGACATGGCTAGTGGGAGTGGCATTGCATTTGATTATGGTCCCAATGAAATTGAACCAAATGTTGACTTTGATGCTCTTGATGAAGAGCAATATGAAGATTATTGAATATTGATTGTAATTTTCATTTTGTCTTGACTTTTGACATATCACAATTATGAATTTACGAGTACTTTCTTTTTTACAAATTATGAGGTATTTAAATACTTTTTTTTAGTGTTACCCCAAGTTTTTGGGATAGGGACGACAGGGGATGGCGGGATGAGTCCCCAAGTTTCTGATTTTTCAAGTCAAATTTAGGGATGGCGAGGGGACGACTATATAAAATATAGAAAAATTTAAAATATATAGGGAAACTTTAAATATTCATATGAAAACATGGATAAAGCATGCATATATACAATATAGAAACTTAGCATATAACATTTGTGTTAAGAATTCATTGTCAATACTCAATATGCATTCAGAATTCAGAATTCATTGTGAATATGCATGTGCTATTAAACAATAATATACAAGTTTTAAACATATAACAAAATGCCCAAAGCCTACATTGCTGCCATAGAGTTTTTTTTTTCAATCACAATATGAAAATCAAAATAAAAAAAACATACTACACTGCTGCCGTCCCCTGGCCGTCCCCTGTCCCCAGGACGTCCCTGGGACGGGGACGGGGGGGATTTAGATCCGGGGATACGTCCCCGGGTAACACTGCTTTTTTTAATTGGAAATTATGAGTATTACTGTTATATAATTTTGATATATATAAAATTATAAATTATAGTTATATAATATATTGAGTTTTAATGCTTATATATATACAAACCTAAACCCATACCTGTACCTAGGGGAAAAGATGTTGTATTGGGATACTTGAACTCCAAACTCATCCTTGCCCCCTTACGAGGAAAAACAAATTCCTTCTTGGGTACGACTGAAGGTTTATAATTTGTGAAGTCTTGTAATGCAAGACAAAGTATTACAGGTATTTGCAGAGTGAAGGGTTGACAGGAAGATTTGGATGCCAGGCCTGGAAAAATGAATTTAGTGTTTAAGATGATGCTGTCATAGCTGAGTGTTGGAGGATAGAAGGCTTTGGCGATTTAAATACTCTTTGCAGGTTGCCAGTATAAAGGATAGCTGGGCATGGAAAATTAAAAGTGTAGGGCGTGGCTTCTTTCCTACCACTGAGTTGTGACTTCAATTGCTAAATGTTACCTCCTAATCAGTAGTTCAGATATCAAGGCAAGGATGGAATTGTTTTTTAAGAACATTTGGAGGTTGCCTATCTTTTGGAAAAGAAATTGTGGGGGTTAGAAGACTCCTCACTGCTGGTCGATAGCATTCCTGGGGCAGATGTGGGAACATTCAGAATTGCAGCTAACTGTAAGAGTGGCTTATATCTGGAAACTTCATTCACAACAGCTTGGAGAGAGCATTTAGTGCGTCATTGTCTTGGTAAGAGGCATAGGATCTGTGAGGGGAGTCGCAGGAATTGTAGGAGCCGTGGAAGGAGTCTTTGGGATCATTTAGTATTGGCACAGCATATAGAAGTTTCAGACCAACAGTAGGAAGAGTGCTGGGCAGCTGGAAGGTAATACAAGAAGTATGTGGAACGGTTGAGCAGCAGGGGTTCAAGGAAGGTGAACACATGCTAATCTAAAGTTCAGAATATTAAATGTTATGTCTCTGTACTCTGATATTTTAACAGCGAATACAAATTTTCATACATCTTATGTCTTAAGTCATGCTAAATGAATGGCAAACTGTTTGATATAATGCTCTGAGCATTTATGAATGTATATGTAATGCAAAAGTCCTCTCCAAACTCAACTTACATATTAGCGAACAGTTACAGGCAGATATTCTCTCACAATGGAATGCAGACTAACTATTTGACGGAATATTTATTTAATAAATATTGGTAAAGTGCAAAAAAAAATTGCATATAATTTGGCATGGGTCCTTACAGTAGTTATGTTGGAAATAAGGTATTTAGCTAGCTTTGCAAGATGTTGCCATGGCCAAAAAAGAAAGTATAATGAGTTTGATTGTTGATATTGTTTGTGTAATTATTTAATTGCACCTTGTAACACAGCAAATCAATAAATAAATCATAATCACAAAACACATTTTAGTGTGGATAAATATCAAAAATGTAATGGCAATCTATTATTATCAATATAAACATTTATTAGATTAATATTAGTACGGAATAGAGATTTCACAAGAGAAAATATTACAAAATAATATTAATAAAATATTATTATTATAGTCATAAATATGGACATATAAAACCACTAGTTTAAGAATAAATATTAAGAAATAATATTTAAATATTGAAGATGTAATGCAGCATATTGAAAAAAAAAAAAGGATTAATTATAAAAACAGCCCAAAATAAAATAAATAAATAAATAAAAGTGGTTTAAAAATAATAATGAAGGTTTAAATAAATGTTTATGTCTTTTCATAAGGACATCACTCTTGAAAAGAGATATCCTTTAACATAGATATAAAAAGACATTGAATGTAAGAATCAGAAATAAGAAAGGAATCAATTAGAAATCTGCATAAAGCAGCAGATTGGAAATGAAATAAACTATGGGAGATTTATTTGATTAAGTGTTATTGTCAAGAATATATTTGGGGAAGTAAGTTTTATATATATATATATATATATAGTATTATTGGAAGATTAAAATTAATTAGAAATAATTATATATTTATACGCGATCATTGTAATAATGATGCTGGCAGCAATTATTGAGCCTTATAAGTAATTACGATCATAATATAAAACTGGATAGATTAATATATATGACCAATCAAATGTAAGATTGAAGGAAGGCGACTAAGGAATTAAGAATCATGGGAAGACACAACAGTTCAGGTGATGTATTCACTTAGCAATAATATTTGGCATATTTTGAATATAAGAATTAGATATTGTTAATTTGATTATTGATATAATGACATCCTTTAATCTTATCATAATGAGAATTATCATAGGAAATGATGAACTTAAAGAACCATTGGTAAATGAAAATATATTTTTATAGGCATGAAATAAATTTTGGATGAATGCAAATATATCTGATTGTTTAAAGATTGTCTACTATGTGCTTGTAAACCTAAGGATGGACGAAACGGTGAAGTTGGTAAAAACCCCACTTTCAGCCCCTTAGGCCCTAGACAAGGGATTGGCTTTGCAGCCCCTTAGGCTCTTCAAGGGATTGGCTTGAGCCCTTAGGTGACTATTATTTTTTAGGGATTAGGCCTTGGAGTTGGACTCTATGGTTAGGACAACATGCAGGTCTAACCTCTAGGAATTGGATGGATAGATGAGAGCTTCTCCACCTATGGATCCTAATGTCTTTTATTGATTCATGATGATATATTGGGATATTGGTTTGTGGAAACTATGGGAAAACAAGGTCATGTCATAGAAGCCATTATTGTTGAGCTATTTGACTATGCTTGCATCTCTTTGCACTATTATGGCCCAGAGATACTTGCCTTGTCAAGGAGGGTGGCTACATATGAGATGAAGAGATTGCTCTTCTGTACATTATTGCATTAAAATTTTTATTCTTAGATGTAGATATATAAATTGTCGTCTTGACTTAATTTGGGTACTTCTTATTTCAAGGAATCATGATGTTTGTGTTCTTTGAGATAAGTACAAGAAAGATGCTCATGAATGGTGGTACATACATGGCCAATGCTCCATTTACTTGTAACCTCTTGCAATACTAATTCTATCTCTGGTGTACATTTTCTTAGTTTTGAAATTCCTCATTTTTCTTTCGTTGCCATATATTATATTATGTTTTATAATTGTAAGTGTTGTATGCAATTTCAACAAGTTGCAAGTTCATTAGCTAAACAAAATTGGAGTACATAATCCTTTGTCCACTTAGTTAAGAATAATCGATTGGATGCAAAAAAAGTCGAGGATTTGGTTTTTGTGCACTCCAATATGTGTCTCTTGTCACATAAGGATCTTGATTACAATGAGAGGGTGTTGAGGAATTGGGATCTAACTCTTGAATGTGCTAACTTAGAAAGTATTGTCACACAACTTGTCAAAGTCTTTAAAGATGAGGCAACTTCTACATATGACATGGCTAGTGGGAGTGGCATTGCATTTGATTATGGTCCCAATGAAATTGAACCAAATGTTGACTTTGATGCTCTTGATGAAGAGCAATATGAAGATTATTGAATATTGATTGTAATTTTCATTTTGTCTTGACTTTTGACATATCACAATTATGAATTTACGAGTACTTTCTTTTTTACAAATTATGAGGTATTTAAATACTTTTTTTTAGTGTTACCCCAAGTTTTTGGGATAGGGACGACAGGGGATGGCGGGATGAGTCCCCAAGTTTCTGATTTTTCAAGTCAAATTTAGGGATGGCGAGGGGACGACTATATAAAATATAGAAAAATTTAAAATATATAGGGAAACTTTAAATATTTATATGAAAACATGGATAAAGCATGCATATATACAATATAGAAACTTAGCATATAACATTTGTGTTAAGAATTCATTGTATACTCAATATGCATTCAAATTCAGAATTCATTGTGAATAATGTGCTATTAAACAATAATATACAAGTTTTAAACATATAACAAAATGCCCAAAGCCTACATTGCTGCCATAGAGTTTTTTTTTTCAATCACAATATGAAAATCAAAATAAAAAAAACATACTACACTGCTGCCGTCCCCTGGCCGTCCCCTGTCCCCAGGACGCCCTGGGACGGGGACGGGGGGGATTTAGATCCGGGGATACGTCCCCGGGTAACACTGCTTTTTTTAATTGGAAATTATGAGTATTTACTGTTATATAATTTTGATATATATAAAATTATAAATTATAGTTATATAATATATTGAGTTTTAATGCTTATATATATACAAACCTAAACCCATACCTGTACCTAGGGGAAAAGATGTTGTATTGGGATACTTGAACTCCAAACTCATCCTTGCCCCCTTACTGAGGAAAAACAATTTCCTTCTATGGGTACGACTGAATCATAATAATTGTGTGGATCTTGTAATGCAAGACAAAGTCAAACAGGTATTTGCAGAGTGAAGGGTTAACAGGAAGATATTGGATGCCAGCCTGGAAAAATGAATTTTAGTGTTTCAGATGCAATGTCATAGGCAGTTGTTGGAGGATAGAAGGCTTTGGCGTTTATTTACTCTTTGCAGGTTGCCAGTATTTAGGATTATGGGCATGGAAATATAAAAGTGTATGGGCGAACTTCTTTCCTACCACTGAGTTGTGACTATCAATTGCTAAATGCATGAAATAATCAGTAGTTGAAGATATCAAGGCAAGGATGGAATTGTTTTTTAAGAACATTTGCTTGTTGCCTATCTTTTGGGAAGAAATTGGGTGGTTAGAATTGCCTCACTGCTTAGGTCGATAGCATTCTTAGGCCCAGATGTGGGAATTTCAGAATTGCAGCCCTTAGGCTCTTAACAAGGGATGGGAAACTTCATTCTTAGGCCCTTGGAGAGAGATTTAGTGCGTCAAGTCTTGGTAAGAGGCTATAGGATCTGTGAGGGAGGTCAAGGAATTGTAGGGGCAAGAGAAGGAGTGCTTTGCCTTCATTGAGCTAGTATTGGCTAGCTATATAGAAGTTTCAGCTAGGACTTGAGTAGGAAGACTGTGCTGGTTAGCTGCTTGAGTGGTGAGTATAAGAGCTAGCTTATGTGGAACCAGCTAGTGCACATGAAGGAAATGTTATGTCATTCCCATCTAGATATTTTAACAGCGAATATCAAATTGGCATACATCTTATGTCTTAAGTCATGATAAATGAATATAAACTGTTTGATTATAATGCTCTGAGCATTTATGAATGATATATGTGAATGAATCAAAATCCTCTAAAACTCAACTTGCATATTTAGCGAACAGTTATCAGGCAGATATTCTCTAGCACATTATTGATATAATGAATGAATTATCATAGGAAATGATGAACTTAAAGAACCTATTTGACGAATGCAAATATATCTGATTGTTTATGTCTACTATAAACCTATTAGGTATGGGTGAAGATTGCCTAAAAACCCCACTTTCAGCCCCTTAGGCCCTAGACAAGGGATTGGGCTTTGCAGCCCCTTAGGCTCTTAATGCAGCCCCTTAGGCCCTTGACATGGGTCTCTGCCCCTTAGGCCCAAGATACGGGACAAGAGAAGGTGGTAGGCCTTAGGCCACTTGGACTCTATGGTTCCTCTCCCCTAATAGGACGAGTGTCTTCTGAGGTGTTACCATGAGTGGAGTATTACTAAGCCCCTAGGCAAGAAGGATTGTGATGGCAAGTTTACATGAGGGCTTCAGGGCGGATCCACCTATGGCACTCCTCATGTGTATGTGGAAATGTTTTTAAATTGGTGAATGCAGATTTCAATCTAGGATTATTTCATTAGAGAAACACATTCCTTTTGGAAAGAAGAAACCCTAAACCTAATCAACAATTGAATTCTAGGGCAAACAAGCAAATACAAGAGCAATTAAGGGACACACTTTTATATTAAGTTTAGTTATGTAATTAGTTTTTTAACTTGGCTAGATTTAACAATAATGAGCAGTTTGCACCAAGTTGAGCTCACTTGATTAAATAGCTCTTCACAATGAGTCCACCACTTGTCGACTTGTGGCTAGCTTAATTCCTTTGGGAAGCTTGCCACTTGTTCACTTGTGGTTCAACTACTTTGAGAAATTTGCCTTTTCAACTTCTTCTTCCAAAGTCTATATATTCTCAATATTGGATTTTAGGTGATATTTCATTTTAATCTCTCCATATTCTCAATATTGGATTTTAGGTAATGTTTGCATTTTACACCATTTGCATATTTGCATCTAGCTTTTGTAATCTTCTATAATCACCTAGATCTTAGATTCAGATTCTCATTGAATCCTAGAGATATGGGTATGGCATACCTAAATCAATGATCTTTTGACCATTCCTTTTAAAGCTACGATTATTCTTTTGGAGTTATAATAACTTAATGTTTCTTAGTTGAAGTTTTTGTCTTCCATATGGCATATATTTTATTCTATTGTGCTTGGTAGGTTAGTGAGAAAGAAAGAATAATTATTTTAATGTTAAGAAAACATTGAAGCATCTCAATGAGACATGATAGTATAGGTAATCACAATAGCATGTGTGAACCAAAAAGGAGCTTCAACAATAAAAGAGTAAAAAAAACAAGTGACTAATTAAAAGCACAAAGAGGATTTTACTAACTATTAAGTATAGATAGACATTCAACAAGCATGCACAAATAATCGCACGTATCAGTGCACATCAGTAGGAGATTACTTGTCAGCCTATAGAGATTCTTACTCTTGTGGTCAATGCCTTTAATGGACCAAGAACTGTCCATATTTGGATTTTCTGATCTCAATATCCTCAAGACTAAATTTATGAATTGCTTTGTGCTAGCTTGGCATCTGTACTTGTTTCTCTTCTAAATGAAAACAGTGTTGAAATGTTTTTTGGCATTACGACAGCTATTTTAGTGCTGAGAAGGGATCCCACAAACTTGGACTTGACAATAACTTGGCTGATCTGAGTTTTTTAAACATTTGGGGCAATAACTTGACAAGTTTATTGAATTTTAAAAAATACATAAATTTTAAAAATTATTCTTCAAAAACATGCATATTAGTGAATTTATGGAACATATTACTGATTTGCTTCCAATGAAAATGAGTTCAATACACATCATAGACTAGAAAATGAGTTGAATACATTTAAACTTCAAGTTTCAATACTTGTGATGTCTCTAAGTAGTATAATACCTATCTTCTATGAAGTCTTGGAATGGGGGACAGGTTTCAAGGATGGGAGGACCAAAAGACTTTGCTTTGGAGATGGTGTGGGGACTGCAGTTGGTGGGCTTTAGGGGTGGAGCTCCTGGTAGAGGTTGAGTGGCAATTCCCCTGGCAGGAGTTGGGGATTAGTGCCCCCTATAAGGGTGAAGGGCAGCCATTGTCATAATTTTATCACTATGTTTTCTCTAACACTAAGTCCTCACTATTTTAGTATTTCTAGCCAAATTTTCACTATTCAGAGAACTAACTGTATTCATATTGCAAGGACTAAAATCACTGTTATCAATAATGCCCCTCTTAGGTTTTTTCTGGAAATTTATAATTTTCTGATATTGGAAACAACTGAAATAATGCTGGAAAGTAAGTGCAAACAAACGCTAGATTCTAAACTTCTTTTTGTATATTCAGATTTTAGTAATGAAATAAAATGCAAAAGCCATAAACCCTACACTACTGAAATGCCTCTATATTTTCTGAATTCAAATAAATGTTAAATCAGATCCAGTGACTAGGGAACAGCAAGATATGCCAGCAGGAAAATTATTTAACCCTCAAAAAATGCAGCGATCAAACTCCCAAAGTTAGGCCTTAGGTAATTTGCTGATTTTTAGTTTTTTTTTTTAAATATAGGAAACTGAACCCTAAGTGACTGACTACTATTAATTTCTGAATGCAAACAAATTAGAGTGATCTGAGAGTGGCAATATAAAATCAGTTTATCCTTTACAAGTTAAGGAACCTAATTTAAATAAATACTGACACTAAAATCCACTGTCAGATCTGGAATTGAAAAGATGTATTAATCACTAAAAATTGATATAATATATGCAAATGTTAATTCTAACTATATAGCAGCTAAATAATGGAATTTTTGTGATATCCCACTCAAAAATCAAAATGATTTATGCCAAAACAAACTGTATAAGCAGATATGAGAGTTTAATTAATCTCTGGTCAAAGAATCATGAATATGAAGAAGGATGACTTCCATAACTATAGCGGCCAGATCATGATAAAGGCAGCAATCTTCCTCAAAAGCAGATCAGCGATAATATTAGGGGATGATATTAATAAATATTAATTATCCCTTAAACGATTAGGAGATAATATTAGTTATGATCATTAACAAATGGACATGCCTCTTGGACAAATGCATACCATGAAGTGGGGTGTCTCTCAGCCTTTCGTAGATATAAGAAGAAGTAAAGTCATTAGCAAAAAGCATCGATCAGGATTTGAGAATTAACATATACTAAGTTGCAGGTCAGGGTGCTCCTAAGTGGGCCGATTGATCATTTATCCAGGCTACATGAAACTTACGACATATTAGATACCCAGCCAAGGTACTCGCATGATTTAAGGGACCAAATCAGACACAGCGGCTAAGGAGAGAGACCAACTTTCTCCACATCCACATGCATACAATCAGACAGAGAGATCAGAAATTGCATCTACTTTGGGTGTCTATTCCACATTCTTCAAACAGTTGATATTGCAGATTATATAAATATATCAGAATATATAACAGCCATCTGCTCATTCCTATCAGCAGATTGTTAATTATTACCTATATATATAAGTCTATTAATCGAGTTAAATTAGCCTTGAAGTTGCTCTTAAAGTCTATCTTTTGAATTATTGGTCCTAGGATTCTTTTTCAATATCTTGATTTAGAAGACTAAAAGCAAAGTTATAATAATTCTATAAGGGGACATCACAATTTTGGTGCAGTAATTACTGATGGAAAATGCAGAAATCACAACAGAAGTCCGTCACACTAGCTGAAAGTTGATGCAGCAAATAAAAATCTCAAATCATGCCACAAATCCTGCCATTGTTTACACATAAAAAACACAATCAGCAGCTGTAAATTGGTGCATCAAAGGGAGAGGTTTCATCCTCAAAATCCTGATTTCTAGGAGGATTTTTTCCCTATGGAAAGCATACCACACAAGGGTTTCCATCCTTGGGAGTATAATTCAAAATTCGAATTTGCAAATGTCATGAATGGATACTAAATTTGGGCGCTAGCCTCACTTAAATAGGCATCACAATTTGGGCCTTCTAATTTTCATATTTTAAATTTCACTTTTTCCCCTATGCACCTAGAACCAATTTAAACACAGCAACTACTGCAATGGTCAAATAGTCTCATTTAGACAACCACAAAGTTAATAAAATAATTTGTTCATATTTGAGAAGGAGACACGACATTATCTTTGAGAATAGACAATGTAAATTCTAGAGTTCTAGTGCTGCAATTCTTCCATTCAGCAAATATAGACCCACATTCCTCTATTGCAAGCACAATAATAATAAGAAAAAACAAACCTGCTATTCCTTTATTGCAAGAGCAACATTCTGTTGAACAAACCTTCAACATACACAAGCAGCTGTGAAACAACCTGTATGCAAAAAGCAACCCTTAAATGTTAAATTTTTGATACGAAAATCACATTTTAAAAACCAGGGCCAAGTTTTAACCCAAGTGCTGGGTGAGGAATGGTGATTTTCTTGTAAGGCGAGTTTTTTTAATAACTTGGGGTTGAGTAAAATCTGTGCGTACTCGTTTGGTTTCTGAATGTGCATGTACTCACAGAGGTTTGTAACTATGTTACTATTTTTTTTTTCCAACTTTTGTGTTTTAAGTTATATCTTACTACCATCAAAGAGAAAAAAATGTCAATAACCTATCCAACAGAAGCAATGCTACACAAATCTTAAATGCAATGGAAAGAAAATAATGGAACTGAGAGTATAACATGATTATAAGCTTTGAGAAACCATTTTGGGGTAAAAACCAATAAAGAGACAGCACTCACTATGTTAAGTGTTCATAATATAATAAAATATTTCTCACTTGTGCTTAACTCTAGTCCATTTGTGAGTATTCATAGGCACATCACTATAGGAAACTGCTAAGTGGTATTACAAAACAATTGGTATAGAGCATGGGCTCACCTATAAGGGCCCAATTTATTTTTTTATGCAAAACCCCTCATATATTGTAGCTGGGGTGCAGCCCCAGGTCCCATTTGGAGTGTAGAACATGCAAAGTATACAATGCATATCCTACAATGTTTACACTTAATTTTATTTGGTATTACTTTGATTAGAAACAAGAGTAAGGATGACAATTGCTCCTTGCCCCTTTCCCCCATATCTAATGCCTACCTTTTCGTACTGACCCATTGTAATTAGAAATAGTTAAAGTAAATAAAATGAAGTCCATCTTTCCTGTATTTTTTAGCTTTTACAAGTAGCTAAAAGGTGGACCATATTGAATGCAATTCTTAGATTTAATCTTCTATGGGATCATTCTTTTGGCTTCTGTATTCTAAAATAACTGTTCTATTTGCAAGTTGAAAATTGGATCATATTGAATGCAATTCTTAGTGATAATCTTACGTTATTCTAGGTTGCATTGTATGTGAATTGATATATTCTTTGAGGTTTGTTTTAATTTATGTGGTCTTTCATTTGTGCATGACTTAGGTTGCAAGCAGAGTTTCAAGAGGGTTTGATAATCTCCAGTTAGATGGCTCAGTCAGGTATTTTATTATGAAGTTTTATATAATATGTTTACGTTGTATATCTCTTTCAGACGGTTCCATTCATGAATATTCTCATCGTCTGTATCTTTGAGCAGGAATGGCAGTTTCCATTCAAGATCTCCAGATCAAGGGTCATTGAGCACTGGTGGGACTTTATCTCTTGTGAAATCAGGCTCTCAGAAGATGAAGACAACCCCTGCTGGAGAGTACTTGACTGCTGCTCTGATGGATTTCAACCCTGATCAATATGAAAGTTTGGCAACTGTTGCTGATGGGGCAAATAAGCTTTTGATGCTGGTAGGTAATTGAAGGAGGAAGCTTTATTTGGTTTTGCAAATTGGATTGACTAATAATTTAATATTTTATGGAATTGTGTGAAACTCCAGTTTCTATTTTGAAACTGCACATACTAAGATAAAGGAAAAAGAAATAACTGTGTAAGAGTCATGGTTGTCGGAGAGGTAAGAAGACCTGAGCTTTCAGAAAACTGAGGCTGCCCATGTCTTTAACTCTGTAATGATGCACCTGAGACAAAAACCTGCAGGAAATCTCAATCCTAAATGCAACAATACAAGGAAAAGTGTATAGGGTGGGTAGGTGGCATTGCCATCCATGCAAAGTATGTACAAACTATAAACAGGCAGACTAGCAAGCTACCCAAAATTATGGCTAAAATATAGCTTTACTGATTAATCCTAAAGTTCTATAAAACTTTCCACATGTTTTTCAAAGTTGAAGTTAGCAGAAACACAAGTTATTGGTGATCTTGAGAAGACCTTTGGCATTTATTCTTGCCATGGTTCTTATCCTGGAAAGTCTCCTGTAGAAAAAGGAGAATCTTTCAGGAGCAGTAGATGAGAAAGATTTGCAGAGACCGAAGGATGTTAATGTGGAGCAAAATATATTAATTTAACTATAAATTACTTGTTTTGGCTCATGTTTGAGTATGCCGGCATGCAAATTATTTGGGGGTCAGATATGTTTTGGGTAGGTCTGTAAAAAATATATATAAACATCATAACTATATACAAGCAAAGGATGACGTGGCATAGGAAGTATTGAAGGGAGAGACAAGAAAGCTTAGAGACTTTAAATTGGTCTAAAACAAGTTTGAGGTAGTCGATACAAAGTGAATTGTATGATTACCAAATAAATCGCAGATATCTCATATGGCACTGTACTATGTTATGGACATCATAGAAGTCAAAACTGCTATGTGCTAAGGTAGTGATTAAGAGACAATTTGAGCCACAATTATCCAACAGCCAGACCATCAACCATACCACAGTCTTAGTTAAAGCATGAACAATATTAATCATAAAATTCTTTGGCAGCCACTCACCCTACAACTTGAATTTGGAATTTAAAAAGAGGTCAGCAATTTTCTAAATATCTGTGTGTTTGTACTCAGAAATAATATTGAAATTCAACCATATTCAGCAAGTATATTGCTTATTTTCAGAATGAATGAATATGAATGTGATCAGATTGCTAAGTCTTGAGTCAAGTTTCCGGCTTGGGTTCGGGTTCGAGGGTTCGGTTCACGGGTTTGGGCAAATTTTTTTTTGGGGTTGGATTTGTTAATACAAAAACATATAAAAATCAGAAATATATACATATTTGCAGCAGTAATTAAGTTCAAAATACACCACCATATTAATAGTCAAATAACATAGCAAAAATACACCGCCACTTTCATAGTCAAATAATAAAATATTAGTGAAACTCAAATGTCATGATATAGATTAAAGTTCAAACGTAATAATGTCAAGTGTTTACAATCAGCCATCCTTGATCATTGATCAAATATCATATGGGTCATCAAAAATATCATCATCACCATCCATATTAGATGACGCATGTAGTGGTAAATTAGAAGAACCACAAATAGTGTCAGTGGCACCCACACTAGCACTAGCACTCTCATGCTCACTAGCTGCCTCATTGTCATCATCAACATCAAGTGCAGCAAAGTGGCTTGTGGAAGCATCCAAGTCAAGACGCTCTGGCTTGATATCCCACTTCCTTGTGTCTCCTTTGTAGGAACTTTGTTTGTGTGTAATGAGATGCAAATTTGAATGCAAATACACCAAGTCTTCTGCCTTTTTTGAATGTAGTCTATTGCGCTTTATTGAGTGGATGGAATATGTGCTCCAATTCCTCTTAGATGAAGATGAACTAGCAACCTATTAAGACCACGTTTAATAGTTAAGAGTTACAAAATTTAACTAATTAAAATATAAATAAAAATAAAAATTACAAAATATAAAACTTAAATTTAAAAGATAGAAGATTTTGACCATAAAACTTACTGGGGATAAAAAATTTATTGCTAGAGGCTGTAGGTATGTGTATTCTTAGGCATGGAAGTACCACCAACTATGAGCATCCACCATATACTTGTCTCGAAGAGCATCAAGACCACAATCACTGGAGCATGCAAAACCATGAACTCAACCCTCACCAGATCACGTCGGTCACGATCAATGAAGAGTCTATGAAGTGCTGCCTTGTACCCTTGAGCCACTTCAACATCTCTGTATGGGGCAACTCTTGATGTCATAGAAAGTAGCTCAACACTATAGTCTTTGGGACTCAATGCAAAAGTAAGAAGATGCAATGGAGTGGTTGTAATGTCCCCCTTTGGGATAACCCTAAATCTTGTCCTAGAATCACAAGCTTAATGTAGTTGGGGCTGTAACTTATCACTTAAATACTTTAAACAAGATAAATCTTGGCTTTAGGTCCTTTGCATGAATATACATATATAGGACCACCATTATAGGACACAATGTCTTCCATTATGTGTGCAAGATAAATGATTATATCACAAATATAGCAGCAGATGAAGAGCAGATTATGAAGACTTGATTTGCAGATTTTATGAAAGAATTGTGGAGGGAGAATGAGTAGTGAAAGGAATAGAATGGAATGTGAATAAAGGAGGGAACATAATATGATTGGAAAGGCAGATTAAGAATAAGGAAATAAGGATCAACAACTATAAAAGGGTAAATATATATGTATATGTATATATAAAATATATATTTATATATATATGTATATTCATACAAAGGACCTAAAGTTGAGATTTATCTTGTTTGAAGTATTTAAGTGATAAGTTATAGCCCCAACTACATTAAGCTTGTGATTCTAGGACAAGATTTAGGGTTATCCCAAAGGGGGACATTACAGTGGTCATTTTGTTCCATCTCTCTATAATGATTTGATGTAGCTCTTTGAAGAAATTTTCTTTAGGATCTTCCTCTTTTGCATTGATGATGGTTTTCATCTTCTCAATTATTGAGTTGATGCCATCATATACTTCACCCAAACAAGGTCTATCCATGTCAGTTTAACAGATCATGCTCATTATGGGCTTAGTGAAACTGAGGAGATACTCAACACGATCCCACCATCTGTCATCTAGGATCATTTGCTTAACCTTAGTTGCCTTTTCAGTGCTAGATTGCTTCCCTATGGACCAATTATGGATAATGACCATATTAGAGAGTGCCTTAGGAACCTTCACAAGTCGTCTCAACACAATTGTCTTGGAGGCAAAACGGGTCTCAACAACCTGTTTGAAAATCAAAATAAAATAAAATTAAGTTTACAAAACTTAAAATTTAAACTTAAAAATATTACTAAAGTGAAACATATTTATTATTTAACTTATCTTCAACAACTCTAATTTCGAGAAGGTTCTAAATATGCCTTGTGACATATGGTTGTTGGTGACGAACATTTGGATGTCTTCGGCCTCAACATACACTTGTTTGATCCACTCAATTTTGTTTCCTATTTTTTGTAGCATTAGGTTGAGGGAGTGGACGACACAAGGCGTCCAAAAAATGTGTGAATACATCTCCTCAACCAATAACCCAACAATCCTACAATTTTTTGCATTGTCTATTACAACTTGCACAACATTTCGAGGGCCCACTTCATCAATAGCTTGACAAAGGATGTTAGCAATAAATGCACCATCCTTCACCTCTCCTTCACAATCCATTGCTCTCAAAAACATTGCCCCTTTAGGGAACATTGCAATAACATTGATCAATGGGCGATTTTTTGCATCTTTCCATCCATCAGAAATGAGCCCTCTCCATATTTCACCTCTTTAACTAATAAGGTGCTACTCACCTTCTCAAAACTTGGGCCCTTATACCTGTTTGGAGCCTCATTAATAGATTTCACCATTTTTTGTGAATATGGCGAGTGAACAACGTTGAATGCCAATCCATTTGCATAGACACATCTCACTATGTCTTGATCGACAATCTCTCTAGGCTCATTTTGAAATGAAGTTTCTAATGGTCCCTTTGATCTTTTATGTGTAGAGGGCATTGTTTGCTCTTGAGGTATGGACATAAATTGATGGCTCTATGTAGGTGGAAAAATGAGAAGGCGGTGTAGGGGGCTTCATCCCTCAAGATCCTTTCTTTATCAAAGGATGACTCGATTTACAACCAACTGCTTGGTCTGCTCTTTCTTGCTCTTCAATACATGACAATACTTGGGCGTCTAGAATGCCATGTTTATCTACACCAAGACAAGATTTGATGCCTAGTCTAAGAATCTTGCACAAGTGCCCTTTCATTCGATTGTATGAGCTCAAATATTTAACTTTGCAATGCCTACAAATCCAAACATATCCTCCACCGCTTGGAAGTTGTTGAACCATTTCAACATATTTCCAAAGGGGAGAGTTTGGGTCTGTTTTGAAAGATTGGTTTGAGGAGCTAGAACCGGTTGCCATTGTAATACCTAAGGCACAACACATTCCATTTATTCAAAATTTCAAAGTATTGAAACTAAATAACTTAATGTTGGCTCCATGGTTGTCGTTGCGCCAAAAGGTCGACCTGTTATTGCTCGATACAACCACTAGAGTTTATGGATCCATGGGAGGCGGTTAAGCCATGTCGCAAATCCCGAGGGGAGCACTGACCATTTGCCAACAATCTCCCCCTCAATGTTATTTGAGGGGATTCAAACCTGTAACCTTTTGGCTTTGATGCCAATTGTTGGCCTCGAGGTTGTCTTTGCGCCAAAAGGTCGGCCTATTAATGTTCGATACAAACTCTAGAGTTAACGGATCCACGAGAGGTGGTTAAGGCATGTCGTGAATCCCGAGGGGAGCGCTGACCATCTACCAATAGTTAATTCATTTTAAAAAATTAAACATGTGTTATAGATACCTAGAAGAATGAAAAAAAAACAAAAACTTAGAAACAAAACAAATGAAGAAAGAAAGAGAGCAATTGAGCACATTGAATTACGGTGAAGGCAAGAATATATACAATAAAAGGTTGGTGAATAACCAATTGGTTTAGGCATAACCAAACACCAGAAACATAACTATAAAATTAGTTATGTATTTATTAAATGATGTAATAACAAAAAACTATTCTAATTACGGTGAAGGAAAGAATATATACAATAAAAGGTTGGTGAATAACCAACCGGTTCAAGCCTACCTGAACACCAAAAATATAACTATAAAATTAGTTATGTATTTATTAAATGATGTAATAACATAAAACTATTCTAACACCCCCCGTTATTACATCATATGCCCAAGAGACCAAAGCATGAAAGTTCGGAAAGCCTCGAACTTTACTGGTGCAAGGGATTTGGTAAACATGTCTGCACACTACTCTTGAGTCGGACAAAACTAGAGTTGTATATTCTGCTGCTAAACATGCTCATGAATGTAATGACATTGAACCTCAATATGCTTGGTATGCTCATAAAAAACCGGATTGCGAACAAGCTTCAACACACTCTGATTGTTGCAAAACAAAGTGGTAGGACCTATATCAGCAACACCCATACCTGTCAAAATGTGATGTTACTATATCGCCTCGCAGACAACCCCCCCTGTGATGCGATACTTTGCCTCTGTGGAAGAGTGAGCAACAGTGGTTTGCTTCTTGCTCCCCCAAGAAATCGAACTAGATCCCAAAAAGAAAATGAAGCTTGAAGTAGACTTCCTATCATCCATTGAACCTGCATAGTCCGCATCCGTGTATCCATACAATGAAAAATCTGCATTCTGCTTATACTCCAGGCCATATGCCACTCTACCTTGGATGAATCTCAGAACTCTCTTTGTTGCCTTCCAATGAACAACCTTAGGTTCCTGCATAAGCCTAGAAAGATAGCTGACAACAAAATTGATATCTAGCCTGGTATAGGTTAGGTAGATGAGACTCCCAATTAACTGGCGATAAAGAGTAGCATTCACTTGAGCAGATGGATCGTGGCGGGAAAGTTGCAAACTTGTCTCCATGGGGGTTGACATAGGTTTGCAATCTTCCATGTGGATCTCTTGAGCAGTGTCTTGGCATATTTCATCTGAGAAACATATATTTGATTCTCCTTTTGCCACACCTCAAGTCCAAGACAATAATGTAGGAGCCCAAGATTTGTCATGTCGAACGACTGTTTGAGATCATTCTTCGTTGCATTAATCATCTATGGAGAACTCCTTGTGATGACCAGATCGTCAACATAAACAACCAAAATGACAATCTCCCCCCCCCCCCTTGCTCTTTGAGGTAGAGATTGGGATCATATGGATTTCTGAAGAATCCATGGTTAAGGAGATACTCATCGATCTTGATATACTAGGCCCGAGGAGCCTGCTTAAGACCGTAGAGGGATTTGATGAGTCTACAAACTTTGTGTTGCTGCCCAGGTGTAGTGAATCCCTTTGGTTGAGTCATATAGACTTCCTCCATGAGATCTCCATTAAGGAAGGTGCTCTTAACATCCATCTAGTGAACTTTCGACCCAAACTGCGCTGCCATTGCCAACACCATATAGATAGTCTTGATCTTTGCTATAGGGGCGAAAGTCTCATCTTAATCTATGCTTTCCTTCTGTGCATAGCCCTTAGACACAAGTCGGGCTTTATACTTTTCAATGCTACTGACTGCCTTTATTTGATCTGGAAAACCCATTTGCAGCCAATAGCCTTCTTCCTTGATGGAAGATCAACAGGTTTCCATGTATTGTTCCTTAGAAGTGCCTGATATTCAACATCCATAGCATCTTTCGAAGGTGATGACTCAAGAGCTTGCTGCACTATTTCAGGTTCATAACTCTGCAAAACTATACACATAAGGGCCATATTCACTTCTTCACAAGACTTGCTGCGAGTCCTAGGCCCATGAAAAGATGAATCAACAACTACATCATCCTTTGAATCCTTGATGGTGGAATAATACCACTTGGGAATCTTCTTGTGTACAAAAGATGAGGATGGAGGAGTAAGAGGAGGAAACTCATTCAATGGAAACAAAATGTCATCTAAAGTGCCTTCATCAACTTCCTTCTCTTCAGTAACCTCCTGTTGATCTGCAATGTCCTCATTAGCAGGTTCAACCAACTGTGGTGCTTGGGAACAAATAGGTGAAGGAGAGGAAGAGGGGCTGCTCCCAAATCCCTCATCAAAGACTACATCCCTGCTAATGTACACCCTCTTTTTGACTGCATCCATGAGCTGATATCCCTTTGATTCTGAATTGTATCCAAGAAAGATACACTTGATAGATTTATCCAATTTTGCTCTCTGAACCTTGGGGACATGCATGAAGGCTAAACATCCAAACACTCTGAAATGTAAAATAGAGGGCTTTTTCCTAGTCCAAGCTTGTTCGGGTGTGATATTATCAAGTGCTTTGGTGGGTGCTTGATTCAACAAATACACTACTGTGTGAATTGCTTCAGCCTAGAATGTAGGAGCAAGATCTGCATACTTCAACATACATCACACCATTTCAACAATAGTATGATTACGCCTCTCAGCAACACCATTCTATTGCGGCATATGTGCAGTGGTCAATTGTCTCTATATTCCATGCTTCTACAAGTAGGCTCCAAATTCTTTACTAGTGAACTCCCCCCCCTCGATCTAAGCGAAGGGCTTTGAGAGATTGACCAGATGACCGTTTTGCAAGAGCTCTAAACTCCTTGAATTTCTCCAAGGATTCATGCTTGTGAGCCAAACAATAGACCCACATTTTCCTTGTATAATCATCCACAAAGAGAAGAAAATTCTAGGCATTCTGATGACTTCAAGGAATAGGTCCTTAGAGATTGGTGTGAACCAATTCTACGAGACTGGAGGCTCGGTTTTCGGCAGCAGAAAAAGGAGCCCTATGTTGTTTCCCGACAAGACAATGTGAGCAGATAACTTTTGATTTTTGAATGGGAGGAAGTCCTCTTACCATATTTCTCTTACTCAATGCAAGAAGATAACCAATGCTGAGGTGGCCAAATCTTCTATGCCAGAGAGCTGTGGATGAATTGGTTTTGACCAGGGTTACACGAGGACGCGTCCCCTGCACCAAAACCCCCTGTCCCCATCCCCTGCCATCCCCGGGACGGGGGGGCACAAAGGGGACGTCCCCTTGTGGTCCCCGAAACAACAAAATTCATAGGAAATGCTAGGAAATGTTTCCGGCAGTTTGGGGACGGTTCCCTGTCCCCGGTACAGATTGCGGACGTTGGAAACGTCCCCAATCGTACTGGGGACGGCGAGCTGTCCCCTGGCTGAGAACTTCAAACATTAAAAAACAATAAAAAGTTTGATTTTTTTAATGTTTATTTCTCCTTCCCAAGGTCACGCAGGGCCCACCATCTCTCCCAGGATTAATTTAATATTTTTTTTTGGCTAAAGTTTGATGGAGACAAAACATTAACATTTTGTCATTAGTATGACTTAGTCTCATTTTAATTTTTTAATAGTTCTTTAAAATGCAGTAGAGGAGAACTTCTAACATGCCTCATAGAAACCTTCTGCAATCACTTGATTGTTCAGTAAATATTATGGTTTTAGAAGAATAGAGATGAATTAGATATAGTATATCAAAAGTTGAGGTAAATACTTGAAAAAGAAAGATACCTATTGCCTCTATGACTAGACTATGACAAAAAGACACTACATAAATTTAACACTATTCATTTATGATCCAAACCCTATTGTCCCAAGTTACCAGTCTTGGTATTGGTTTGCGTTTGGTCAAATTTATTTTTGGGTTTGGGATCATCCATATGAAAACATATAAAAATAAAAAATATATACATATTTGCAGCAGTAGTTAAATTCAAAATATCACACATAGCATCATATATTGTATAGTAAACAACACCACCATAAAAATAAAATTATTAAAGTATCAATTAGTCAAACTCGAATGTCATGATATATATTGTAAATTAAAATTAAAAAATATTAATTTCAAGTGTCAACAATCAGTCATCACCGATCAAGCATTATCATATGGGTTCAAAAATATCATCACCATCCATATTAGATGATCTAGATACAAGTAAATTAGAAGACCCACAAATAGTTTTAGACATTTGGATACATGTTTGAGACATTTGGATATTGATAGACCATGGTTTTATTGATGTTTGATACTGCCGTGATAAATTTTATAATGCTTTAATGACATTTCTTATGCTGTTATAGTACTACTCTCCCGATTTATTTACATATTGATATTGTTGTTATCAATTATTAATTTATTGACATATCTATCTCTCTTTCCCTCTCTCTCTCTCTAATATATTAATAAATTTTGAAAAAATCATATATATATATATGTATGTATGTATGTATTTTGTATGTCACCGTCCCTTGCCATCCCCTAAAAATTGCCCCTTAGGAAACGTCCCGGAAACACGTCCCTTGCCATCCCCCCGTCCCCGTCCCCGTAACACCGTGGAACATAGGTTTTGACTACAAGGGCTTGATCTTCATTTGAAACATCAACCAATTGAAACATCTTGCCTGCCCTTGAAGCATGAGCTACAACTTCCCCATTGCGAGTCTTGTCTTTGATAAGACAAAGTTTCTCACCATTGAGTTGATCAAATTCAACCTGCAGATTGTGCTCAAGCAATTGACTTACTGAAAGGAGGTTCTTAGTGAGCCCTGGAACATACAAAACCTTTGTAAGTTGACATGTATGAGTTCTCAATGGAAGTTGAATATCACCAATTCCCTGAACTTTGTATGAGGTGTCATCACCCAATGAAACATGCCCGTAGGAGGTGGATGGAGTTAAGGCACAAAACCACTTTTGTTCCCCTGTCATATGCCTGGATGCACCATAATCAACATACCAGACTGAATTGTTAGATGTGGCAGTCTTTGTTTCTACAACATACATAAAATTTTCTTCATCTGAATTACATGCAACATTTCCTTGGTTTTTGTTGGGCTTTTTCTGCCATTGTGGATTTTTCTTCTTATCCCCTTGACAAGATTTTTGTGGCTTTTTACTACTGGATTCACTATTCGCATAGGAGTTATACCAGTATTCTTTGAGTTCATGACCCTTTTTACCACAAATGAGGCATTTCTTTTTCTTTTTGGAAGAGTTGTCTTGATTTTGATTTGACTGTCTTGATGGACCACTTTGACGATCATGTTGTTTTCCCTTTTGTTTTGCAGCAAGGGCCTGATTGTCTTGAGTATCGGTCTCACCAAACATTCCTTCTTCTTGTTGAAGCAAGTTGACTAGTTCTTCAAATGAGGGTGTTTTATGTGCCACATTCAAACATATAACAAACACTGTAAACGAAGGGGGCAGTGCTCTCAGGACAATTGGTACAAGAGAGTTGTCTGTGACTTCTTCCCCTAACGCTTGAAGTGCAGTTCTCAATTCAGCAACCCTTCTAAAGAAATTTTCTACCTTCTCACCATTTTGCATTTGGAGACAATGTAACTGACGCTGCAGATGAAGGATTTGGTTTTTGTTTTTAGCCTCATAAACAGTTTTGAGGCGATCCTAGGCATCTTTGGTATATTGATGATAATAGCAGCATCGGTCATAACTTCCAGATCAGATCGCACAAGTAAACAATTAAATCGTAGCCTATTGGCTATTTAATTGTTAAGTTTGATATTCTTGTTTGGCCACGTCTTTCATTAAATTATAATTAAACATTGGCTAATACTTATTAAATGAAGAGGTACGATTTTCATTGAGGCCGACCTCTTACTCCATTGGATGCGACTCCTCTAAATTGGCGTGATTTTTTATGAAGAGACATATCTTATTACTTGGTGGAGGCCGACTTGATCACTCTTGAAGAGGCGCGTCTTCTCTCCTTGTTTGTATATATATTTGATGGTACTCTCATTGTTGATCATTCAGTTTTACACACATTCATATATACCAAGTGCGAGATAGTAAGAAGTTATTCAAGTGCAAATTGTTACATTGATAGAAGGCTGAGTAGTATCACTGAGATTTACATCTTTCTATTGCTGTGATTGCATCAGTCCTTGGTGCATATTATTAGGCCTTCATATCGGCCTCATTCTAAAGGAGTTTTCTTTTGAGATCCTAAATCTCCATGATGTGGTGCATTTAAATCTCGATCGACAGTGGTGCTTCACGACACATCACTGGTTTTAAGGAGCACTTATCAAGTTTGGTGGAGAAGGAATCTTCCGAGCAAGTCATCATTGGTGATGATGCTAGCTACTCTGTGAAAGGAATTGGGACCTCTACACTTCATTTCGATTCCGGCATAACACTTCAGTTGAGTAATGTTCTTTATGTTCCTGGAATCAAGCGCAATCTTATTTCTATTTCAGCCTTGGAAGATAAAGGATATCAAGTTGCCTTCTCCAAAGGCAAAGTTCTAGTGTGGATGGAGAACTCTAGCTTCAAGGATGCTCAAGTAATTGGAGTTAGACATGAAAGCCTTTACAGGGTCTGCACATGTCCTCTACAAGCTTTGGTTCATGATTCTTCAAGTCTATGTGATCTTTGGCATCGGAGATTGGCTCACCTACACTTCCGAGCCTTACCTATCATGGAGAAGATGGTGTCGGGCCTTCCTAAGTTCAACTAGGAGCATGAAGGTACTTGCAAGGGTTGCGCTTTGGGTAAGAATATAAAAGCCCCTTTTCATAGTAGAGAAAATAGATCTAAATACATTTTAGACCTTATTCATTCTGATTTATGTGGTCCTATGTCTGTTCCGTCTTCGAGTGGATTCTTGTATTATGTTCTTTTTTCGGAATTTTTGTATTTATGCAGGGATTAAGAGGGAGTTCTGTGTCCCCTATAATCCTCAACAAAATAGTGTTGCGGAAAGAAAGAACAGGACGATCGTGGAAGCAGCAAAGGCCATGATCCATGATTAAGATTTGCAAACCTTCTTATGGGTAGAAGCTTCCAGGACGGTTGTATATGTACAGAACAAAAGTCCTCATAAGGTCTTGGAGAATATGACTCCGGAAGAAGCCTTTACAAGGAAGAAGCCTGAAGTCAGTCATTTGAGGATCTTTGGATGTCCTGTCTATGTTCATGTTCCAAAGGAAAAGAGAACTAAGTTGGAGCCTTCTGGCAAGAAGGGAATATTTGTGGGCTACAATGAGACATCAAAAGCCTACAAAATATACATCTTAGGACAGAAGTTGATCGAAATCAGTAGGGATGTCACATTCGAGGAAGATGTTGCATTCAGGAGATCCAGGGGCATTCATATGGAGATCGATAATGAAGAGTCTCCTCAGGATATGGAAGTTGACCATACTCCTGAGATTCAAAGGGAGACTTCAAAACCAAAAGAAGATATTGATCCTGTTGAACCCTTGGAACCTACTGATGGGCCTACTGACATTGTTATTGGGAGAAAGAGACCTCTATGGGCCAGGTGTACTATGCAAGAGGCTGAAAGTTTTGCAGCTCCTAGAGGCACATTCAGAGAAAGTAAAAGGCCACATAAGTTCTCCAGTTATGTTGCCTTAATGAATCAAATTATAGAATCCGAGCCTACCTGTGTTGAGGAAGCATCTAGTCAACAGGTTTGGAGAGATGCTATGGCAGAGGAGTACCAATCAATTCTCAAGAATGATGTTTGGGACATTGTTCCTAGACCCGAGGGCAAGTCTGTGGTATCTTCTACATGGCTCTTCAAGATCAAGCATGCTGCAGATGGGAGCATTGAGAAGTACAAAGCAAGATTTGTGGCTCGTGGGTTTTCACAGAAAGAGGGAGTTGATTACAAAGAAACATTTGCTCCTGTTGCTCGCTATACTTCTGTCAGAACCATCATTGCTATTGCTGCATCTAGAGGATGGAAGATTCACCAAATGGATGTGAAGACAACATTTCTGAATGCTGTGATTGAGGAAGAAGTTTATGTTGAGCAACTTGGTGGATTTGAGGTTCATGGGAAGGAGTCTCATGTTTGCAAGTTGAAGAAGGCCTTGTATGGTCTTAAGCAGGCTCCTCGAGCATGGTACGAGAGGATTGATCGTTACCTGTCAAGTTTGGGCTTCTTGAAGAATGATGCTGACTCAAATCTCTATTTCAAGGTAGTCAATGGTGAAGCATTAATTTTGGTTTTATATGTTGATGATTTGATTCTTATTGGAGAAGATCACCTGATTCTTGAGTGTAAGGAGGAGTTAACTTTTGAATTTGAGATGAAGGACCTTGGGCTCATGCATTACTTCCTTGGCTTAGAAATTTGGCAGAACCCAGATGAGATGATTCTAAGTCAAGGGAAGTACACCATTGATATACTTAAGAGATTTGGTATGATTGATTGCAAATCCATGTCTACACCCATGGAGACCAACCTACATAAATTGAAGGAGGCTGCCGCTAGTTCAGACTTAGTGGATCCTACATTGTACAAACAACTAATTGGATCCTTGATGTATCTAGTTAACATTAGACCTGATATTTGTTATGCAGTGAGTGCACTTAGCCAGTTTATGTGTGAACCGAGACAGATACATCTTGTTGCAGCTTAACATAT
>VDFB02256766.1:0-19410 GCA_007258455.2 Sequoia sempervirens | reverse complement strand
AGTGAAAGAGAAAACAAATGGAAAACAATATCATAGGTTATCAATGGCTTGAATATGTTAAGTTACTATATGAGCATGACCAAGATAAACATAGACCCCCAATAATCAATGCAACTACTAAACTTTTCAACATTGAAGATATCAATTGGGCATAAAATGGTTGACAAGAGCGAAAGCACAAGATATCAATGGGCTGCAAGGAAAACATTTAAAAATGGGTATAGAGATCTTTGCACTTCGTATCAAGTTCATCTTCAATAATGTCATTCAAGTGGGCTTTTCGGAAGATTGGATGACCAACAATCCATCAAATTACCGCACTATTATGGTCAATCCCCTCCTTGGAAATTTTTTTGGAAGCATGCTTGAACGCAAAATTAGCAATTGTGTAGAAAAAGAGGGAAAACACACTAAAGGACAGGTGGGGTTTAAACCGAAACATTCTACCATTGATCATGGTGTTACCCTTAGGTTCTTGATTGAAAAGATATGGAACACCCAAGTTGGCGAGGCCTTTTGTTGCTCTATTGACTTTAAAATCCTTCAACATGGCCCCCCACAGCAAGCAAAGGAATAAAATGTAGGAATTGAGAAGTCCATACGTGTTTAGAGCAGCAGTCCATATGCTTTATGAACAAGTCAAGGCTAAAATCAAAACTAGTGATGAAATGTTAAGAGTGATATTGGCCTCAAACAAGGTTGCTTGTTTTTCCCAACTTTGTTTGGGCTATACATTGATAAGTTAGAAGAGTGGATAAACAAGGTTGGTGGGAAGGGAGTTCTCTTGGCCTAGTACATAATAAAGTTACTCTCATATGTGGATGATCTCATATTATTTTTTTTAAATTGATCATCGATTACAAATAAAGAGTCAGAGTACATTCATGTTAGAGATTAACCCCCTGCCCCACGGGGTGCAAAACAGAGGCAATTAAGCAATATCAAAATGATTTAAGCCATTATGAAACAGTCAAAAAGATTACAACCAATATCATCAACAAAAGCCATATATATATCATCTATTGCTAATAGTCATCTCTGTCTGTCCTTGTTAGCTTCACTTTTGTAATTCTTATTGAGATTGAAGGAGTCAATCCTTGAAAAAGCACTGATAGGGGGGGGAAATCCTTTTCCAATCACTATTGTCAAAATTAGCAGGTGTGATTTCCAAATCTCTAACTCTCTTATCTCTTTCCAATTTGAACTAGTGCAGATTGGAGTATTTGTTCTGAAAGTCAATATACTCCCCCTTAAACTTGTCATTCATCTTTCGCAGGTCCTGTGGCCAAAAGTCTGCCTCTTGTATGTCCTCTTTGTGAATACTTGTTCAACCACAAGAAGAAATATGAGTCTACAAGACTTGGTAAGGCGCCTCATCTTACCTTGGTACATGTCTTCATTTCTTCTTTTCCAAATGAACCACAAGATTTCCATGGATAAAAGGTTCCAAAATCTGTTTGATTTACTATTTAGACCTTTGACAAAGCCACTTAAAATTTCAAACCATGACACATTTTCCCTACAGTCCCAACCCAACACATTCCCCATTAAGACAAACTAGACTTTTATAGCAAATTTACAAGTAAAGAAAATATGTTTCAGACTTTTGGGATGGTTACAAAAATTACACTCGGTTTGATTTCGATCTTTGACCAATTTACCATTTGAAACAACACCTTTTAGGTTCAGATAAGCTATTCCAACACTGTTGAATAATTTTAGACCATTCGGAATTCCCCAATTCTAGCCCCGAAGTTTGGTTTACCTGACCTAAGATATCTTGGGGCTTATATATTAGTTTATATAGATTGAGGGGTTTGATCTTCAAGAGGGGAGTGTTATCTCTCCATTTAAATTCATTGAACTCCACCGGTTTCAATGCAAACTCCACAAATGTTCCCAAATTACTCCAACACTTTGCAAGCATCGGGAGGGTCCTATGATTACAGTCTTGCAATTTGAATTTCTCTTTAAAGAGATCCCAAGACACAAGTTCAAAGTTCATCAACATGTCATTGACTGAATTAAAGCCCTGTAGGTTCCATTTTTTGGCTGAGCACCCTTGGAGTAAAGCCAGCCATTTATTTTTGTGTTTCAAATTCCACCATACAAATCTATATCCATGGAAGACCTTGTTGTTAGCATCAAAAGAATCTCTATCTATAATCAATTCTCTAGCATACTCCCAAGCTCTCCAAATACTAGAGAAAAATTTTGACCTAGAAGGCTTAACCTCGAAATTGCCAAACAATATATCATAGGGATGTAAATTTTTCCACTAATTAGCTTTTTTTGGAACGGATTCCAAGATGTTTCTTCTAACTAGTACTTCCTAGTGTTCCTGGCCTTCTAGTGCTCTCAAAATCCATTAGAAGCCAAAGCCACTCCTTGCCATTTTAGATCCTTAAGACCTAGACCGCCTTTCCCTTTTTCAAGACAACCATTCCCATCTAACTGCATGCCTTTTCCCTTTCCCTTTCCCATCTGACCACAGAAATTTCCTTATTAATTTTTGGACAAGATTAACCTGATAGCTTACAAAGAACTAGACAAAAGCATAATACACGGAATAGGATAACAAAAAATTTTGATAGACTTATACTCTCCCAGCCAAGGAGAGATAATTATTGTTCCAACTTTTTAGTTTTTTCTCTATCTCATCAAACACCCAATTCCACATCTCGTTTAGAGATGGTTTTAAAGCGAATGGGATGCCAATATATATGACTATTTTGTTTGGACCTTCCCATTTCCATTTAAACTTGCTTATACAGTCAGGTGCAGACTCAAACCAGCCTAGTAGAGTGATTTTTCCCCAAAAATCTTAGCCCTTGAGGCCTCACAAAAGGCTTTTAGCCTTCTTACCAAGTTATTCATATTTTTTCTTCAGGGATAGGAAAAAGAGTTGTGTCATCAACAAATTGTATATTCAAGAGCAAGTTGTTGTCAGGAAGAATAATTCCTTTCACAGGGGGACCAAGCATAGAGGTTCGCAAGATGTAGTGGAGAGCTTCAGATGCTATCACAAACAAGGTTGGGGCTAAAGGGCAGCCTTGTTTGATGGATCTTTCTAATGGGAAGGGCTTTGAAGCAGAACCATTTACAACCACCTAAGCATTGGTATCTTTAAACAAAATCCTAACCATATTGCAGAATTTCCTTGGGAATCCAAAGATTTCCAGCATTATCATGATGAAGGACCATTCCACTCGATCATATGCTTTTTCAAAGTCTAATAGCAACATTTTGGCCCCTTCCTCACTTCTATTAGCCCAATCCATGGCTTCCCAGCTTGTTATCAGATTTTCCAGAATATATCTTTTCTGTATAAATCCAATTTGTGTTTCATTGATAATCACTAGGAGGATATGAGTTAATCTTTTTGCCAGTAGTTTGGCTAATATTTTATATGACATGTTCACAAGAGTTATTGGCCCCCAATTCCTGATGTTGGTTTTATCCCCAACTTTAGGGAGAAGCTTTATGACTCCCCTATTTATAATTTCACCTAAGGTTCCTTTTTGAAACACTTCCTCATACACTTCAAGCAAATCATCAACAATCCAATCAATAGTAGCTTTGTAGAATTCTACAAGGAGGCCATCTACTCTAGGTGATTTACCTATCTGGAAGGATAAAATAGTGTTTTGCACCTCATCCCTTGTTATGTCCTTCTCTAGACTAATGGCCATCTCTTTTGTTATCTTTTTTGGAACAATTTTCCTACAAAGGCTCTGGACTTGGCTATAGGTATTTGATTGATCCTCAAATTTGAACAAATTTGAGTAGAACCCTTGGACACTTTGACAATGTTAGATGTCTCATGAACCCATTTACCATTGTCTTCTATTGGTCCAATGTTTTCCACAACTATCTTCTTCCTTAGCAGGTTGAAGTACTTAGAACCCCTATCCCCATCTTGCACTCAGTTTTCTCTTTGCCCTGATTTTTGCCCCTTGATCCCTCTTTACCTAAGTTACCGGTTCGGGTTCGGGGACGGGTTCGGGTACGAGAACCCGGTACGTGGGTACGGGCAAAATTTTTTTAGGGGTTTGGGTACGTATGGGTACGTGTGTGTATATATATATATATATATATATATATTAATAATTTAATATATTATAAATCTATATATATGTATTATATATACAAAAAAATAAGAGAAATATAGTGAATTGTAAAACTAAATCATTTCATAGTATGATACTTGATCAACAAAGGTAATGAAAACTCAAATGATTAGACATTGATTTTTTGTTAATTTTATATCAATTCATTTGAATTCTCAATTCAGCTCTAATGTATTATAGATGATTATACCATGAATATGGTGAATGCCTTATCATATGAATATTTGAATTTTTCTATATGTTTAAATTTCTGCTATTTTTTCAATTGCTAACCCCTGGAAAAAAGGCCTCCTGTTCCCTGTCATCACTGAAATGTGTCCCACTGTTTCCTACCATTCCCATCTCAGAAACTTGGTGAACAAAGGTGTTTTTGTCAGACATGGATATTATATTTTAGGCTCCAAATCTAATGATGTAACAGAGGTTTGTAGAAGAGATGAAACTTCCTATCACGGTGGGCCGCAATAATCACATTTAAGGTGACTGCAAAATAATTATGTATGGGTGCACCCTGTGCGTACCCAGCACGAACCCACACGTACCCAGCACGAACCCACAAACCCTCGGCGAACCCACAGTGCTGGGCACGCACCCTGTGCGTACCCAGCACGAACCCACACGTACCCAGCACGAACCCACGAACCCTGGCGAACCCACAGTGCTGGGCACGCACCCTGTGCGTACCCAGCACGAACCCACAGACGAACCCGAACCGGGTTCGAGGCCTGTGGGTACGAATCCGGTAACACAGCTCTTTACCTAAAAGCACCTTAGTTTGTGTTTTGTCCTGTTAAGATGGAGAATTTTTTCATCATTAACATTCCCATTTTGAATTTCCCCTTCTGCAACCAACAGATCATCTTGTAACTCACTTTCCCACCACCTACTGTCAATTGCCTTTTTCTTCCCTACTGTCTTTTGCAAGGTTTGAATGCCATTTACCAACCCATTCTAGTACTCAATTGCAGACAATGAAGGCATTAATTTTTTGTTTATAAATCTAAGAGTGAGAATGCCAGAGAGACAATCTTCCTCTTTAAGAAGCTCATTATTCAACTTAAACATGTCAGTTTTCCTTACCTTATTAGCTTTTGGGTTATTTTTTATCATGATTTTGACCTCAATTGGATAATGGTCAAACATGGTTTTTGGCTCAACCTTTACACGATTAAAGTTGCCTTTTTATTCAAAACAAAACAACTCATCATTGGCATAAAATTTGCCCAGTTTGCAATAAATTTTGATGTTTCCAATTTGATTGTTACACCAAGTGAACCAAATACTTTTGCTTTCCTTCTTATTCCCTTCCAAAGGTTCAAAGAGCTTAAGAGATCTTTTCATTTTGGACCAATAAAAGAGTTCATTGCCTTTCCAAGACCAGCTTGATCCCCCTTTTTGTCCTCCTTATTCTCCACCATGTTGAAGTCACCTCCAATTATCCATGGCACTTTGGGAAGGTTGAAGGTCATCCATTTCCAGACCTCAATCCTTTCCCTATAGTTATTGGAAGCATACACAGAACAAAGTCCAAATTTGCATTCCTTGGTTTCAACTATCACCCAAAGGTATCTATTTCAAGGAGAGTGTCCTGAATTGACAACATGCGTATTCCATTTCAAACTAAGGAGAATTGCATTTCCTCCTTTTCCCCTATCATGGCTGGTGTGGAATGTGCAAGCACCATTCCAAATGAACTTCAAATTGCATTCTAACTGAAACCCTACAACTTTCACTTCTTGCAACATTAGGCAACCTAGGTCTTTCCTTTTATTGCATAGGGCTCTTAACACATATTTCCTATCCAAGGATTCCAACCCTCTCATATTCCAACTTACACAATTCAAGGCCATTTATTTTGGGGGATTTGGGTTTTTCTTGCCATTATACAATCTGTCGAAACATGTGAGTATATTATCTCCTTTTCCTTTCTTCATGGACTTTTGACCACTATCACTTCTACTCACATTTTTCCTCTTTCTATCATCATCCTCTTTGCTTGCAAATCTACTTTTGGGGTTTAGAGTTCCCTTGTTCTCCTGAAGAAGAGGATTACAGAGATTCACATCCCTATTCTCTTTTGAGTTGTTCACTTCTAAGGCTAAACCTTTTGGGTCAACATCTTCCCTAGTCTCGGGTGAGTCTGGGAGTAAGTTTTATCCTTTTTCCTCTCCCTTATTTGTTCTTTTAACCTGTCTAATACAAGCTCTTGAGCATTTTTCCTTCTATTTTTTGTTACCATTTCTCCCGATTGGATACCAATATTATCAGCCACCATACCCTTTTCATAGATTAGGTTAGGGTTTACCTTAGGGGGAGGGACGAACCCTTCCATACTCCTTATGTTTTCTTCTATTGGACCATTTCTTCTAAAATGGGGATACTTTAAAATGGTTTTGGGTTTTCCCCTCCCAAGTTTGGATTTTCAACTTTTTGGGGTCCTTCAAAGGTTTCACCCCCAAGATTTCTAAAACTATTTTGCTTTCCACTAGGGCCCAAGGTTGTTCCTTTAGGGTTTTAAATTTCTTTCTCACCCTCAAGAGCTGCCCTCGAGTTAGGGTTTCTTTGATTTTTGGATAGTTCTTTTTTTGATGATCATCCAACTTGCACAAAAAGCAAGAATTAAGTCCTCCAAGAGCTTCAAGCTCACACCACACAACATTATTTCCTACAATGAATTCTAGGGCATCTGGAATTTGAACCCTAGCATTGAAAGTAATTAGCACTCGGGCATACAAGTGGGGGAGGGAAGAGCAGGTTTCTTCAACCTGCAAAACTTTCCCCATCGATTTAAGCAATTGAGGAAGAAATGACCAGACCTAGAGGGGAACCCCTTTTATATTTAACCATCTAGGAATAGAACAGGACATGATTTCTTCATGGGATAAGTCCGAAGACCACAGAATAGCTTTAAACAGAGACTTGCCTATATTCCAATAGTCTTTTTCAAACACTAGTTTTTGCATACTATTGTTTTCTAAAAAAACTACAAACAAGCCCTTATGAATCATCCTACAAAAAGAATAATGCACCTCGAAAATTTTTTTCCAGACATTCAAAAGCCAATTATCAAAAAACTTCCTTGCTGGTAAGTTGTTATTATCTAAACAAGCAAAGAAAATCGCAGTGTTTTTTAGCCTAGCTTCTTCCTTTTTTATTGCTTTTTGCATTTCCTCATTAGGATTTAGCCTAAGGACCCAAGAAAAGATGGGGTCTTTACCTCCTTCATTGTTTCCTACTAAGCCACTTCCTCTTGACAAGTCTTCTTCTCCACAGTTTCCTCTGACCCCCACGTAGAACTCTACATTTTCCAACGGCCTTTCTAGATCCTCTGCTTGCAAGACTTCTTTAAACGTTTTTGAATCTTCATTTTTCCGGTTCTCACAATCCCCGCCAAAAGAAATCCCCTCATCCATAGACTCCCACATAGATGCAATCAATACATTTGTGTGAGATCATGGTAATGCCTCTGAGACAACTATGGACCGGATAAGAGACACGAGTAAGGGAAGACCAAGTACAAACCCTAGAACGGACAAGTACCCACCAAACAAAAAAGATCTACAAAATATGGGTAATAGGTTCAACGGATAGAAATCCACGAAGACCATGTACCAAGCGATGCACCAAAGCCACGCGAAGATCATGACAGCAAGGCTCGAGACAGCCGCACATGCCACGTGATGATTCACCTTCTTGCACAACACCTAAGACCTCTCTTCTCAGATGATCTCATATTAATTACTAAAATAGCTCATGTTATGAGAAAACACATGAGGAGCTTGAAACCTTTTGTGAGGAGGTCAAGATGCAAGTGAACACTAGCAAAACCAAAATAATGATCTTCTCATTGCAAAAAAAAAAGAAACAAACTAACTTTCTTTTTTAAGGCAACTCATTGGAAGTAGTGGATGAGTACAAATACCTCAGGTTGATTTCCACAACAAACTCAACTAGGAAACATGCAAAGAAAAAAGAATTCAGGGAAGTTGGAAAGTGTTATACTCCCTACAAAATAGATGTTGGAATGCAAAATTATAGATTGGATAATCAAGTGAATGCTTTTCGGTTTGCTTGCTACTCCAATGATTTTCCATGGGTGTGAAATTCAGGGCAGCAACATGTCAGATGAGAAATGGAGGCAAGTAGAAAGAATCCAAAAACATCTAATCATAAGTAGTCTCAAAATTAAGAGCATTGTTCCGTACGATATTTTATTGGCTGAAACGGTTACTTTCCCTTTTGAAGCATCGGCAACAGTATAAATGTTATGTTACCTAAAGAAGATTTAAAAGGTGGAGAACCATCATTGGCCTAGGCTAATTATGGAGGAAGAACCAACTAGAAGAAAGAACACATGGATGAAGAAACAGAACATTAATATGTAAGAATGTCCAAATACTAATAAGGAAATAAAAGGTTTGTGAGATAAAAATTTAGGCACATCATATGGACAAAACAAAAAGGGCAAAAAAAAGCTTACTTTATCAAAGAATTTAACCCCACATGGGACCATGAGGAAAAATCCTACATAGGAGCAGACATTATGTGGAAAGCAAAAATGTTGACAACCAAATTAAGGACTAGTTCACATCATCTTAGATGTGAAACTAGCAAATGGTTGATACCTAAAGAGAAGTGAGAAAAGAGAATATACCTATTTTGCAACTAGGGAGTGGTGGAGATAGAATGGCATCTTGAAAATTGACAATTTAAGCACCTTGTTTGAGGAGATAAGGTTGGGCAAAACTGCAAACTTCTTGATCAAAATTCACTACCAAAGATCTGATTTTGAGAGGAGATTACAAACATTATAAATCTTTGGTGCCCTATTTCTAGGAGGGAAAGTGTGCTGCACTTGGGTCCCATAGGCTGCTTTGGCCTTGTGGATGTTATTAAAATCTTTCATTCATTCAAATTGGATTTCTCCTAGAGATAAATTACAATCTCTCGAGGTTAATATTGTCATTTTTTGCCCTTAGATTGAAAGTTGAAAACAACTAAGATAACTTAGCTTTAGACCTAATTGTATTATTTGATACATGGAAATAACAAGGAGCCCTAGTTTCCTTGTTGCCATGTCAATTAGAACAAATGAGATGCTCCAAAAAACTGTTTAAACCCCCTGGTACAGACCCCCAAACCTTAAGCACAAGAGTGCCACTATATAAGAGCTATAATGATTTATGTGTACAACAAAAAAAAGAATACGTAATATAAAAATCAAGTAACACATCTATCATGATTAAAACTGTAAATTTATCAATGCTAAACCCAAATTTAATATATGATCTATCAAAATATTAACTACATGCAAGCTACAACATGGCTTTGCTAGTGTTGAAAGTGAAACCATTACATAAGGTTCGATTTTACTATGCAGACTAAATCAATTTTGAAAAAAAACTTTTGTTTTGCAATAGGAAATTGGTAAAATGAAAATCTTTAGAGCTACTTATTTTATAGAGCACTAATGTCTGCATCTTACAGTAGAAATCAAATCCGGCCCAATAATTTTAAAGTTCAAAAAAGAAGTTTATTGTTGAAATTTTAACTATTTAGCACTAATTATTTTAGGATGTACTCAATGCCTGCAGAAGCAACACAAGGGGTCTAAGGATTATCCGGTCTATCAACTGGAAACTATATGAGGCAATTGTTTTCCTGCAACTTTTGTTTGGGATATGTAAGGTTTGGCTACAAAGATGCCTGCAGAAAGGAGTACAGTTCGTGTCATTGTTCAATCTGTTTGTGATTATCCTATTGTTCCTTTATCTACTCTTTAAGATTCTATTATCATATTCTAATAATCACAGTATTATTATATCATGTGATTTGTGTTCAAGAACATAAATAGCTAATAACATTCAATGTTTGTCGCCCATATATGAACAATTTATAACCATCTAATAATATTCTTCGGTTTACTTGAGTAATTTAAAATCCTTCTAGACTTGGTTGCCAAGTTGAAATGTTAATTAAAATTAGAAAACAGACTTCAACATCTTTACCTTTTTTTGTCCACTCAGATGAACATCATTTTAATTATAGGAATGTAATATACAAAGACAATATGCCAACAGACTCCATAATGAAGAAAATATGTAATGTTCACAAGACTCATTGTGCTTCTCCTTTGTCCTTGCAACGTCTCAAAATTCATACCTAATTGCTTTACATCTCGAAGCCTGCAATTTGAGAGACTCTTACATAAGAATTCAAAACAATTATGCAAAATAGAAATAAATCCAGGATTATAAATAACAATCAAACCATCTTACCGTTGGAACTGTTCAGTATCTATGAATCTGAGACTAAGCTGCAAATGACAAAAAAAAGTTTCTATCAAGAATTGTATAAATGGTATGGTTCTGAGTCTCTGACATTCAATTCAACTATGCCTGACTATCTAGCATAAATCAACAATATATCCTCCATTGTTAAAGAAACATATAGGTGGTCATTGCACGTGAAGTTTTATGATATCATTGTAGCTTAGTTTTCTTTAAAAGAGATGAAAAATCCAAACATCTCTCACTTTTTACAAAGAAATTGCAAGTCATTTTTTCTAATATCAAATCCACTGGCAGTATGAGAAGAATATTAAGTAATTAAATGTAAAACATGAAGTTGAGAAGTGTCATGCCAAAAATGATTATAAAGCTTGAAATAAAATTATTGATGTACACTAACAACCACAAAATGATTGATGGACTTTAAATATGGTAAAATAATATTCAACACAAAGGAAACCTCACAAACCTTGAAAGGAAAAACAGAATAAGTAGATATATGATATAAATAGCGATGAAATCAAAAAAGGGAGCCACAGAGAATTATAAATGGTCAAGGGAAGAATTTATAAGATGCTTTACTCACTCCTGAAAATTTAAATGGGAGAATGTAGCAATAGGTGTCAGATCTGTGATGTAAAGATGATCTTGTGCATATCTCATTATGGAAAATAATCTATTTCCGGAACCTACAAAAATGCCAATTCTTCATTTCCATTTTAACATTAAGATTATATATTTGA
This sequence comes from Sequoia sempervirens, assembly GCA_007258455.2. Classification (NCBI taxonomy): domain Eukaryota; kingdom Viridiplantae; phylum Streptophyta; class Pinopsida; order Cupressales; family Cupressaceae; genus Sequoia; species Sequoia sempervirens. Next base: position 8,247 of record VDFB02256766.1, on the reverse strand, counting down.
CATTCCCAGCATTAAACATCTAATTCTAAAACGCAGAGGGCATTCATAACTGCCCCAGAGGTAGTTCACAGTTAAAATTGTTTGCCTTGATCTTGATGACAGAGGTTCGGTTTTTACCATAAAAAAAATATATGAACAATGTGGTTGAAGAGGAATTTACTACCAGGATGACAGGTCCAACAATTAAGAGATTAGCATCAACAATGAAGAAATCAGACAGGATCTTGGTTCTTTCAACAGAATAACAGTAATTTCTTTTTGTGTGTTTTGAAAGCTTTCTTAAATACAAAGAATAGATTGTTTAATTATGAGTGTCTATCATAGCCACCCAAAAAATAGTTTAACTAAATAATCTGCAACCTTAGTCCTAGAAAACAATCTTATAATACCATGATCGTATTAAGCTTCAATTTCTAGGCCAGATAATCCTATGGTGGAAGTAAATACTTTTCCCCTCTCACAATATGAGAAGAAAAGTGTGTTTTTATCAAACCAAACATCCAAAAGCAAATCTTTCGAATGTTAAAGTGCAATTTGTCTCTTCAAAGTACAACATAATATCAGAAAAATTATAAAATTAATCTATTAAAAGGAATGCCACAATCTGCATAGGCCCGTCCAATTTCAAATTTACAGATGACAAATATTGTACTTTGCACTTCAACCACATCAAGTTTCTTAGCAGTCATTCTGTAAATATGAAAGCTAGACAAACCCTGTCTGTTATCCCATAGACTATCTTTTTCCTTGGACATTAAAATTCTTCTATTCTATTCTATCAACCCTGCTAAGTTATTACGCCATGAGCTAAATGCGCAATGCAAAATAAAGTGAAACAACCGAGCAACAGAACGAAATCAACTTGCAGTTCGTTCTGAACGCCTAAATTTAGAGGCAAACGGCATAGCATACGAAACTTTGCATTCAGAAGATATTGAAACCATTTTACTTTTATAAATGCATAACAAAGTAAAATAACAGAGCAAGAAATTTCTTATGCAGGGCAATTCCCTCATAGGTTAAAAGGTAAAAACAGGATTAGCAGGTGAAAAGGAAACCGGATCTAGATAGATGCTTCCGTGAACATTATCGCGCACAGTTTTTGTGTGCAGACGGTTTTGAAAAACCGGCACGGTCGCCTGCTGCGAAAGTGAAAATGCTTCGTCCAACCATGGTCCCATTGTCATTCTCCTCCACAAAGAAATAATAGCTCCTGTGCCTCAGTTCACAGAATTTTTCACTTCAATTTACAGCAACACTTGTATAGTGAAAGTTTTTTTTACAGCGAGGCAGTGGCATTTCTTCCACTAATATACGATCTCATGGACAGCTAATGTGGCATATATTTAATATAACGCAGTTGCTTTACGTTTTTCAAGGGTTCAAACAAGAAGTGCGGCGTCATCACTAAAATAACCATTAAGCGGAAGCGTCCAATTTTTGGGGAGTGTCTGTCCAATTATTTTAGGGAATGAAACGTGGAGGAAAGTATGTCGAAAAGTGGGTATATATAATTGCAAAACGTTTAACGGTTTCTAACGCCCCCACCGTCGTGCCTTCTCCATTATTTTAGGACATTAAAATCTCTCTGCATGATGCCCAGGCGTCTCCCATCCCGAACATAATGAAAGCATTCCGTGTGGATCTTGTTTCCTCGCAAATTTCATTCTCCCATGTGATCAATTGATGCAGACCATTTACCATTAATTAAAGCTGCAGATTCGTATCTTTGTATGGGTAGAATTCCTTTTACTGGGAGGCCAATGCTTCAAAAAGGGAAACGTGTGTACTTCGCCATTTAATATCGTTCCCTACTACTTACATTGATCGGTTCAGGAATTTGGGTTTCTTTGACTCGAAGTTATCATTTGTGATGAACACCAGAAGTACAGCTAACTGTTCTCAGGAGTAGACAAAAGTGCAGCTAAGGGTTGCTTACTCGATTCTACACTCTTTGAACTTTGCATGAATAAATTACAGGAAATCATATTAAATCCTTGTGCACTTGGTTAATTGTTATTTGCCTTTGCTTTAGTAAATTAAAGTTAATTAGTTCATTGTTTTTTTAATTTTTCTAAGTTTTGATAATATTGTCTATTATTTGATTTCAATCATTATTGTTAAAGATTAATCATGTGACTTTACTTTTTTTCAATTACAAATTATAGTTGTGATTTTCTATCTTTTTGTATGTATTTGAAATAACATTGAAAAATTATTGTTCTTATATCTCGTACTCACATGAATCAAAGAAGTTAATTATTGGTATACCTAGATTAGACATCCACTACTTTTTTTAAATGAAAAGATAGTTAATGAAAGTAAGTGGAGGACCCATTTAAAGATGCTCATTTTTTGTCACGATGTGTGAATGCTAAAGTGTAGATGTAGTTTAGGATAAGGATTTGTGGAGTATCATAGACAAGTTACAAGATGGAACTTTTAATTTTACTCATTCTCACCATTGTCTCTAAGCATTGTCTCTCCTTAGTATGAACTGCTCATTGTTCATCTTATAATAGTCTCCGCCTATTCACCAAATTGGTTTCAAACACTACCATCAGAAATTATTATCCACTTTGGTTGATGACATCTCCACTTATATATTCCTCTATGCTTCACATCACCCTCATTTGTCACATATATTCTTACTATTTTCAAACACTTAATAGTTCTCCCATAAAATCTCAATAGATACAAATAATGTAAATTTTCCTCATTTGTGCAATTAAAAGTGAGTTAGAAGGATGTGATATGGATAATTAAGAGCTTATATTTGAAAAAATTATTTTATCTAAAAAAGAGTTGGAGGTATTCTTTCATTTAAAGATGCAATTTTGGGGGTTTTAAGGGCACTAATATTATCATTTGTCCAAAGAGAGATCATAGGTGTGTTTTGGAGATATTTGTTCATTTAAAGATGCAATCTTGGGGGTTTTAAGGGCACTAATATTTTTTTTCCAAAAAGAGATGGCAGGTATATTTTTATTTATTTTATTTGTATATCATGAAGACAAATGTTTCCTACTTCAACAATGTTTATAGCTTGTATATCTATTTTTGTGTCATGTGTGTTCATAGAGTTTGCAGTTTTAAAAAAGTATATTCAAATGAAGTTGACAACAAATTAATTTCCTTAATACCAACAAAGTGATCGTAAAACTATTGTGCTACTAATCTACTTTTAAGTGAGGATAAAAATGTTATTCATAAGACTTGTATTTTTAACCTCTTTCTATTCATGTCATTGAAAATGTTTATGCTAAATTAAGGATTATAAACTAGTTTTGTTATTATAATGTAAAAATGTTGGAAATAGGATACCATTTAATTGCAATCCTAAACATTATTTATTTCATGTATCTCTTAAGTCCTTGGAAAGTGTTCCCCAACACTAGGATTAGAAAGAGATTAATATTTGATGAAATAATCATGTTAATTGAATTAATTTTAAATGTTAGGAGCATGTGAGGGTGTCCAATATGAGTTCCTAAATAATAGGGGCACATGGGGCACCCACATGGTAGGTGACACTCACCTTGAGTTCATTTAACTATTTGGAGTAAGAGATAACACTTTTGAATGCATGTAAAGATCCTAGGAGTTAGAGTTTGATGTTTACATGCATGAAGTTCAGTTTAGCTCAATTCAGATCAGTTCAGAATCAGTTTAGTTCAGTTATGGTTTAGTTATCTTCAATTAGTTTTAGTTGAATGCTAGTTGACTTCAGTTAACTTGGAATGCATGACTAATGACTTGAGTTGCATGACAGATAACAGGGACTACCTTTAGTTAACAAGGGATGACCATTCTTGCATGAATGGTGCAGAGAAATGTTTCAGTTAATAGGAAATGACTTGGACCCAACTTGGGTGCCCAAGTTGGCTTCTTGGAATTAACTCCTTTGCATGGTATGATATTTTAGAAGGCTAAGTTAAGTGGGACCACTCTTGGGCGCTTACTTTGAGGATGAAGCCTTGAAGATATTTACAGAATAAAGGTTGAGTTTGTACTTTAGTTTGGGACGCCCAAATGGATGAAGATGAAGATTTGACATTGTTCTTCATGACATAACTTAACTTGCAAAAGATAGGCTTACCTTTTAGGGATAGGGATTGATCATTGTAATTGTAACTCTTGTGGAGTTTACAAAGTTAATTAATGCCTATTTATCTCAAGCAAGTTGAAGAGAGTTATTATCAGTTTTATTGTTGCAAGTTGTGAAGAAGATTTGGTGAAGGCAAAAGAAGCATTCTCAAGCAAGAATTGGAGTTATTGCAATCTACTTCAAAGATAAAATAGTACATTGATTCTTGGTGGAGTTTTTCCCCGAAAGGGCTTCTCCACGGTATACATGCTTGTGTAATCTTTCTAATATCCTATCTAATTCTTCAACAACTTCTATCTTCATTCTACAAATAATAAAATGAATTAATCAGATAATCACCCACAAAGAATACATATTTAGATCAGCAATCATAAAGTTTTACAAAGTATTAAGCTACATAAACACCTCAATTTTCAACAAAAAATTTGTATACCCTTTTTACATTCACTTTGATATGATGATGACTTCCATTATCTAGATGTTAGAATGTTAGCACCCTTTTGTTATATTTTTCCTAATCCTTATGTTGTTCCTAACCTGTTGAGCCTTTATTTAGACCAAAATGTTCAAATATGAGTGTTATGTGCGGACATATGCATGATGCACTAGCATCTTGTAAAAATTTGTGATTTCACTAATTATTTTGAAGCATTTCATTCCTCTTGCCATGGCCAGCCCATGAAATGTAACCATCTTGAGTGCATTTTGAATGGTTATCTTTTCCTTAGGCTCCTTTTTAACCCTAATTCAAACTATTCTCTCAATCCTCTCACAAGCTATCACTTTGGAAAACACTCTTAAGCTCTACCAATAAACTAATTATCTCCATTATTGATTTTTGAAGCTCTTAACAATGTTCTTTGCATGTGAAGACCATTTTGTGTTTGTGCACTCATAGAGGTGTAGTAGCAACTCCAAAAATTATCCCTCTTGGTGACAAGTTTAGAGGTGATTTTGTTCTTGTTATTGTTGTTCCAATCTCTTCATAAATTTCTCATTCACTACATGGATATTTCTTGAGTATTCTTAAGAATTTTGGCATATGGGATTCAATGATATTCTTGTTATTATATTCTCATATTTTAGTATAGCATTGTGAGTGCATTATTATTTTGTATCATTTTCATTTTCAAAGCTATTAAAAACTAGATTGTGATGTTGGTCAAAATCTTGATACAAGGATTTGACTAACAAAAATCCCCAAATAGCCACAAAACATTTATCTTTCCTTATTGGTGTTACAGGTTGCATTGGAGAAGAAGTCTTAAGCTTATAATTTATTCAATGATATCTTCTTCACCTCCTCGAGTGAACCCACAATAGTGAGTTGTCAGACATCACTCTTTTGAACTCGAATGAAGGAAAAAACTTGAAAATATCTTCGTTTGAAGGTATTTCTTTGAATGAAAGTGCCTTCATTTAAAGGTACATCTAAAAGTACCTTCATTCGAATATTTTTTTCAATGGGAATGACATACCTTTGAACAAAGATCCTTGAATTCCTTTAAACGAAGGTACCTTCGTTTGGAGGACCTTCAAACGAAAGGCCTAAAAGTGACCTTTCCACCTTAGGCCTCAAATTTTGTTGTTTTCAATCTTGGTTGGACTAGTAAATGGAATGGATATGAAAAGATAATTTTTGGGATTGTAGCACTTGAAGTAAGCTTTCCAATGAGTATAATATCAAGAATATATTTAATTTGATTAATATAATTATTTTCTAGTGAAGATAGGTTTTTCAACAATTATGAAGGTATTTGTTCCACACACATGGAAAAATAGTAAAATAGATTAAAATTTGAAATAATTGTCCTCTAGGTATTAATGTTCTTATTTCAACAACAAAAAAAATTAATTTGAGTGAAAACAAAGAAAGTTAATTGACCAAATATGAAAAAATGTGATAATGAGTGAACCTATGTCTAAATTATAGTTGATCTCACATCAAAAAGTTATAAAAAATAAATTTTGCAACAAAAAATTATGAAAAAAATCCATGCCTTAGATATCTGTGTTACAAATCTATATTTAAAAATGTATAATTTTATCATTCCTACAAATAAAGTTATGCTATATCGAATAAACATCACTTTTTAAAAATATTGTTCAATGAAAATAAGTTATTAAAAGTTGTGTAAAAAATACACAAATTATTTATTATTTCTTTTTAAAATATATATTTATAATCTACAGACAAAATCTCAAAAATCACTAGTTCACATCATATTCAAATTATTAACAATTTAGTTGCTATAGGTGTTAGAAAGTGAGAATTTGGTCAAGCTTTATAATTTCAATGTCCTACTTTGGCCAAAAAGTGGGACACACTATTGTGGGATCACCCCTCCATCTTTTTGTTATTTCCTTAGTTTCCTCTAATATATTAGTTATAGTGTTGTTTTATTGCTTCAATCACTAGTTATTTCATCATGTTCTCTTGTTCTATTTTGATGTTTGTACAGGGAGTATCTTTCTAGGCAAAACAACATTTTTTAGTTTTTCACTTGTACTGTAAGATGGCAGAGAAACACATTAGCATCCATGCAAGGTGATAACATCCAAGGTAGAGAACTTCAAAATTTCAATCGAAGTTCCTCAATTTCTATTTTTTTTTATTTTTACATTTAAAAAATATGGTTCTATCTCTCAATTCTCTATAACTACCATCAATTAGCACTTAAGTGTTTTGACTTCTTTTAGCAAACACATTTTTGTTTAAAATTTAAATAAAAAAGGGGTTCATCAACATAATCACAACAATAGATTGGTTTAAATGGAAACCTCAGCTAGTTGACCCTAGTGTAGTGATTTGACAATAATACTCTTAGAGAAAGCTTGTCTTTCTTTAGTGGATTCAAATGTAGTGAATGAAATTTGACTCTCTTAAAGAAAGACAAGATTTATTTAAGCGTGATCTTAAACCACTACACTAGGTCAACTAGTTAAGGTTTTCATTTATAATATTCTATTGTTGTGAGTATGCTAATTAACCCTTTTGTGTTTTAAATTTTATGTAGAAACATGTTTGTTAAATGAAATTAAACACTTGAAGTGCTAATTGATGCTAATTACAAAGAATTAGGAAAAAGAAACCAAAATTTAAATACAAAAATGGAAAATATAGAAAACAAGGAACCTAGATTGAAATTTTGAATCTCTTTGATGTAGATGTTAGCATCTTCTATGGACACTAGTGCAACATGTTGTCATCTTGTATGGGTGAAAAACTAAAATTGATATTTTTCCTAGAAATATACTACTTGTATGAACAATAAAATAGAATATAACATGGTGAAATAACCAATGACTAGAGAAATAAAGCAGCACTATAAAAAAACTAGTTCCTTAGAGGATATTGATGAAATAATAACAAGAAAGAGGAGGTGAAGAAGATATCACTAAATAAACTATAAGCAAAACTTCTCCTATAGAACCTGCAATACTAATAAGGAAAGAGAAAGTTTTGTGGTTGTTGGAGATTTGCCTCAATCAAATTTGTATATTGAGCTTTTGACTGCCATTGCAGCCTAGATTTTGATAGTTTTGAAAATGAAAATTATAAACACAAGAACAATGCAATCACAACATTATGCTAAAATATGAGAATATAATAACAATAATAGCTTTGAATCCTATATTCCAAAATTCTCAAGAACACTCAAGAAATATATGTGTAGTAAATGAGAAACAAATAAAGAGATTGGAACAACAATAATAAGAGCAACATCACCTCTAAACTTGTAATCAAGAGGAACAATGTTATATTTTGGAGTTTCTACCACACCTCTATGAGCGCACAAACAAAATAATGGTCTTCACATGCAAATAACTTTTTTAAGAGCTTCAAAAATTAATAATGAAGATAGCTAGTTTGTCATTAGAGCTTGGGAGTGTTTTCTAAAGTGATAGTTTGTGATAGGATTGAGAGAATAGTTTGAATCAAGGTTAAAAAGGAGCCTAAGAGAAAGATAACCTTTTATAATGCACTCAATATGGTTACATTTCATGGGATGGTCATGGAAAGAGGAATGAAATGCTTCAAAATGGTCAATGGAATCATGCTTTTTTGTAGAATGCCAATGCATCATGTGAACATCCACATGTAGCACTTGCATCCAAAATGTCACTTGCATCCAAAA